>JAJMBE010000055.1:0-76632 GCA_030565125.1 Candida pseudoviswanathii | reverse complement strand
AAGAGTGGGTGGTTGAGAACATCGAAAGCTACATCAAAACGGGCAAAGTCAAGACAATTGTTCCGGAACAAAAAGATCTTTTTTGACAGGATATATACCGAATAGAGAATCATTCAATCTAGATTGAGAGAGCGTCCGGTACGCACATACCGCAGATTGGTGTAACTGTGCATGCGGATTATTTCCGTGAAAATTTCACCTGTGTTTATGTTTACACACGAAGCTGGTGTGCCTGAAATAAATTTTTCTCTTTGAATTTTGCGCGTCTTGTCTCCCACATTCACCACGTCTGCGATTCTAGAACACCCCATTGTCTGGCTATCTCTCTGTGTGTGTATTGCTTTTCTTGCTGTACAACCTGTCCACAGTTGCCGTAAGCCTGGGTGTCCGTTAGCTTTTTCGGAAGGCCCACATGTACACACACCAAGCGCCGGTTATATCCCTGGGATATGGCTAATCTCTCTACCGGCCTCTCTAATTTTAGCAAAAGTAAACATGAATACGGAAAGTGCAAGAAGAAAAAGAAAAGACTTGCAAGGTTATGAATCGCTAGAGATGGCTGTGTGGCATTGTCTGGAAGGTTTGGTGGAGTGAAAAATGTGAAATCTCCCAGATAGAAACAATAACGACGAAAGTATTAGATTAAGTAATATACAAAGAAAAAAAAAAAGAAGGTAGACACGGATGTTCAAACACCAACAACGTGCAATCCTAGAATCATCCAACCAACCACCGTCTTTGGAAATGTCGAACACACAAGCTGCAACAACACTGTTTTCAATCGGATGAAAAAAATAAAAAAAACTCTATAAACCGAATATGAAACTTTTTTTGGAGGAGGAGATAGATAGCCTCGGGATTAGTTGAAACCACATTGGTTAGGGAACTGTCTATCGTCGAGTGGTTGAGGGAAGATGCCATGGTAGGTTAACTTCTGGAAATCCCAGTCAATGGCATTCTCAGTCTTCCAACTCCAGAAGATCCAACCACCAGTGAATTCAAAAGCATCCAATTGAGCCTCAATGTATCTTCTGACATTGGTCTTGTGTTCGTCGGTCCAGGATGAGAACTCCAAGTATGGCTCACAGGAACCATAGTATGGGGATCCGTCGTACGCGCCTTCCCAACGGGCACCTCTGTTGACACCATTCAACCAGTAGGCACAGTCGGTCAAGGCAGCAGACCATTCACCAGTAACAGTCCAGTGGTACTCGTTCTTGGCGGACCATCCCCAGTTACAAGCAACGGAAATGTGTTGGTCAATGTCACGGGACAATTCACCGGCAGAGAACACCTGGTAGTGGTGGTGGTCAACGACAACGTTCCATTGGCCAGAAGCAACGGTCAAGAAGTTGTCCCAGTAACCGGAGACTTGGAAAGCGTCTTGGATAATGACTGGGGTGACTGAACCCTCGGTGTTTCTCAATGACCAGTATCCGTCAGTGTAGAACTTCTTGAGCTCATCCATGTTCAAAGATAGACCCAATGGCTCGTTAAGCAACTCGATACCAACAACAACGTCAGCATAGTCACTGGTACCGTACTTTTCAAAGATCTCAGCCAAGACATTCAAAGTAACCTGAGTGTTGTCACCGTTCTGGAACTCCAAGCTATCTCTCAAGCCCGAGTTGTCGAAACCATTCTGGGATCCTGGAGCACCGTGCAAGTCGATCCAGACCTTAATGTTGTGGTTTCTAGCCCATTCCAAAGCCTTGTCCAAGTACTCAACTTGACCCTGGACGTATGGATCGTTGTCCAACAACTGGAAGGCCCAGTACCCGACAGGGATACGCACGAGGTTCAAGCCCAAGTTGCTCATTTGTTCAAAATCCCACTCGGTGATCCACTTGGACCAGTGGTCGTGCAAGATCTGGGCGGCGGTTTGTTTGCCCAAGGTTTGCGTCCAGTGGTACTCGTCGACAGGCACGCCGGACTCGTCGTTGCCGTGCTTGAATGGCTCGAAAAGGGATGGATTCATGTATGGTTCCAAGACGAACCAACCACCCAAGTTGACACCACGGACAATGTCATTGTTGTAGTCCCAGGCAACATTGCCGCCTCTCTTGAACTTGACACCTTGGGAGGAGGATGGGTTGGAGATGGCCAAGGCGTTGATGAACTGCACGAGCAACAAGACCACGGAGGATGATAATATGAAGGAGAATTGCATAGTTATTATGTGAGTCCTAAGGATTATTCTTGTAGGTGTGTGCTAAAGGATAGGAGGGAACAAAGAAAAACGTGGATGCAAAATGAAGATTATATAGGGAAGAAAAAAAAGTTCTTGGTCGAAGATTCTAAAAACTTTTTCTGGAGATAAAGCAGGCCACAGATTGTATTTCGTATATATAGTTTTCTTCGTGTAGAGGGTGGGAGTGGAAGTGGAGGAGGAAGGGGAGACTTGTTTAGGAAATATATGGGTTTCTTTCCAAGCCAATTCCAATAAATGCGTGTGTATGTGGTGGGTGTGTTAAAGTAAGTTGTACGATTTCTGCACGAATCTGTCGATGGTGGGCTTCGATAAACTGGGAAGGGAAGGCAGGGGGAGGGAAAGGTTGATGGTGGTGGTAGGCTGAAAGCAAAAACAAACAAAAGCAAATCTAGCACAATTAAAGCAAAAACAAGAATTTTCTTATGGAGTTCACCTGGGCTTGTTTTTTTTTGTATGGGAAAGGGTAAAAGATATCGGGTTGTATTTATATTGGCCGAAATTTTTGGGTTAATTGTTACAGCAGGGAAGGAAAGAGAATTTTTATCGGTGTTTCCACTGGCACAGACACAATACAGAGTGGCAAGATTTTGTGTAGTGAATCAGCAGTAGGGGATGTGATTGTTCAAAAAAGCGTAAACAATGCAGGTTCTTCCTGGGAGACAGGAGAAACTGACTGAATGGCCATGGGACATTCTCTCTGTGTGATGTGGATGGCCTGTGTTTATTGGTTCTTGTGGGCTGGCTAAGAATTCCACAAAGACGGGTTTTTGTGTAATCAACGAATTTGAGTTTCTACGGTCACTGTTTTACGCGCGGTGCGCCGCGCACTGTATTTTTTTTATTTTAGTGGTTAATCCGTGGCATTGCATTTCCTTCTGCCTCTCTCGCCCATCCCACGCCAGCCAGTGGTGGCAGGAGATGCATGACACGTAACCACAAATTCATAGTCTCTCTGCCCCCCTTCGGGAAAACCCAAACAGTGTGCCCGTGTATCGGAAGAGGCTTCTTACGCCGGTTTGTTCTTTTTTTTGAAGCTACTCCCAGTCCACATGGTTGCGATAAGTACCATCGTTTAACTCGAGCAAAAGAAAGATACTGGCCATGCAAGCTTAATCAGTGTTATTTTAAGAAACATCGCTCTCTTTTCTTTTTTGCTGTTTAATATTGGAAACATAAACAAAACCCACTGGCAGGGTTGCTCGTAGAGATGGCTTTATCTACTGCTTCTTTGTCCCCCTTTCAATAATTTAAGCCCAAAGAAAAAACTGTGTGTAAAATTTTCTTTTATCTCCTTTGTGTGTGCTTACAGCGAAAGGGATAAGCCATCTTCAAAAAAAAATTAAAGTGCAAAGCATAATCCACCTTCCATTAAGTTATGATACATGCATGTAAATTCAGTAAGCGCTCCTGCACAAAGCCCGTATCAACAAAGAATTCACCTCCTGTCCAACGTGAAACTGCTAAAGTGCTTTGCACGGTTTCTTTCTCTCTCTCTCGCTCGCTCGCTCCCAGCACAGCTCGTCACCTTGCACCCATAACGCGCTGTTGTAATTCTCTAGAGCTGGTGTACCCTTTCTTCTAAATTTTTTCCTCTATGGGAATAAGATCTGACGATGGAGTTGGTCAGACAGATGCTAGCGTTCCATCGAAGCTAATTCATATCTGAGACAACGCGTTATACGGACAGTCCCTGCCATAACAACAAGGTTAACCTTTTTTCCATTCATCTATAGGCTTTTGTATATCACATGGTTTACTAATTAGCAACCACATTTTAACTGTCTGTCTGTGTGTGTGTGTGTGTGTATTTCTTGTCCTCGCCGGAAATTGCTGTAGCAATGTTCTTGAAATTGGGCTTAGTCTCTCGGACGGGATGGGACTGTAGTGCCCTCTCCCCGTGGCACGACGACGTGAAACAAAGAGACTAGGCAAGCTGGGAGGTTGGGCTAAACGACAAGAATTTTCTCCTGTATTGTCCGTCCAGCTTGCAATACACCAATGACTGACGACGAAGGAAATCCACTGGGCTCCCCCTGCTTGCGTGTTTCAGCGGGTATCAATTGGAGAATGATCGACTGTATGAGGCGAGGATTTGCAATGTGACTGGTAATTTCATTCAACCAGGGCAAAAAATTCTCTCTCTCTCCCTCTTCAGCGGTCCACACCCGCACCCTGAACGCAGGTCAAACTTTGGAAGCACAAAAGGATTGGAAAACAATCTTTAATAATGGGGCATTCATCCAACATTTCATTATTGAGGTTATTATAAATCACCCACCGACCTCATCCCTTTCTTTCGGAGAGATCGTTCAACCCACATCCACACCCACATCCACAATCCCATTCTGGTTAATTTCTTGTCGTTCTGGTGGAACACTTGGCTCGTTTCGTAACCTTTTAGCGTGTAGAGGTGAAATTGCAAACACGAATTCTCTCGCTAGGCACGCCGAGGCAGGATTGCTGCATTTGCGCGCCAACAGCGCGGCCTGCGACCTGCGACCTGCCACCGTGCCGCGGGTGGGTTTGGTCGCTTTGTGGGGGGGCAGCCAGGAAGTGTCTAGGCCGAGAAAAGGAGAAGTGAAATATTATTTTTCTTTGTGTGTGTCTGGCCATTGTGTGACGTCACACAATGGAAAAAGTATATTTTGTGGCTGTTTCGGGGTTGGTTGTGGCTAGTCCGCAGGTACGATTCACACTTGGGTAAAGGGTGAGCTAAAGGTTGGAGGAGCAATGGGTTACACGTAGCATGGTGTGGCCATCAGTAGAATGACCAGTCTCCAGAGAGACCCTTCTCTCCACTTTCTAAGTCCCTCGCTGTATGTACGGAACGTACAGGTGATGTGTAATTATTCGAGTTTTGCGAGACTCCGACATGAACTTACAATCCGGTCACCTGTTTTCTGATAACCATTGTAATTCCAGAAAATGCCCACTTCTTACACTGAGCAAGGAGGCAGGAGTATAAGAAAAATGAATGACTTGTGTTGTGACCAAAGAAAGGTGAACAAAAAGCAACTCCTTGTCAGCGTGGCAGAACTTTCGCTTGAGAATTCCAACCAAAGTTTGTCAAAAAAAAAAAACACGCTGGTTAAAAAGAAGCCAGGGTTGAGCCTAATTATAGTAATTCAACGGATGGATCAACTCATGACCTTCACGTTTAGGTTCCGCTGTGATTCCTTGTTTTTTTTTTGCAGTCAAACGATCCATACCCGCTCCTATGTCCAATCTAGGAAATGATCGCGCATTTTCAATATTGCGTGTCGGACTGACGTTTTTGGAAGCACTCTATCTACACCAGTGTTATCTCCTTGTTTACTCCACAGTTCAAGCTTGACTATGGAACGGTTGTGCCGTGTGGTGACCTTGTGGCAATGCGGTAAAGCCCTTGAGGGGGCAGTTCGTTGAGGAGAAGTGGAGTTGTTTCTTTTTCGGTGAGCGGAATTGGTGGTCACAATTCCGTGTGTGTGAGATATTATTGTTGTTCTAGCAAGTCTTGGCCAGGCCACACACTTTGAATGGTTGCAAATCTTACAAGAGTGTAACAAAACTTTACCAGGCTAGCACAGAACCACTTGACCCTGGCATAAACCAACTAAACCACTTCACACTATTCGAGGACAGGGCATCAGCTGCATGTAGTGGGGAAGAAAATTTTTCCATTGCTGCTTTGATCGTGTGCAGGGATACTAATTTTAGGCTGAGCGCCAGACACTCGTTAGCTTTTCTTTGGGTTGGGGATTTTTTTAATTTAACTGATAAGAGGTTTTTTTTTACCTTTCTGTGATGGTTTCCCGTTGCCCTTTTCCCTGACCCACTTCCTCGCCAACAAGCGTTTGATAGTAGCGGCATTCCAGATCCTAATCAGTTGGCAAACAAACAAAGAGGAATTTCCTGAGCCCTTCCCACCGATTTTACAGCTTCCGCGGAATGCACTCCATTCAAGATATCAGTTGGCAGCTTAAAGTATAAAACCAACACAGACTCCCCCCGCCAAATCATTAAAAATTATCTGACTACACGAAGACTCACCACACACAACATGCCTGATCTTGATTTCATAGTATCTCCAGTTCAAACCAAGGTCGAGATCAACGACCAAGAAAACGAGGAGTTCATCCCCGGTACACTCAACATCTACGCCGGCACGTTAGACCACGAGTCAGGTGACCGCAAAGACCCATCCACATCTACTGGTCCCAAGGTCAAGACCAAAGGAGACATCATCTTGTTCCCACAACCTTCCAACTCATGCAACGACCCCTTGAACTGGACCACACTCAGGAAGTTCAAGAACTTCATCATCATCATCTTCATCACTGCGTTCACGGCAGCTACGTCGAACGACGCCGGGGCCGTGCAGGACCTGTTGAACGAGCTCTACGGGATCTCCTACGACTCCATGAACAACTCCGCCGGGGTGCTTTTCTTGGGGATCGGTTTCGGGACCTTGTTCTTGACACCCTTGGCATCCTTGTACGGCCGTAAAGTCACTTACTTTATCTGTATCTTCCTTGGGTTGATTGGATCAGTGTGGTTTGCATTGGTCAAGAACACGTCCTCGGCCATTTGGTCCCAGTTGTTCGTGGGGATCAGTGAGAGTTGTGCCGAGGCGCAAGTCCAGTTGTCGTTGTCAGAAATGTACTTTGCACATAACTTGGGTTCCGTGTTGACGTTCTATATCCTTGCTACTTCGATCGGGACGTACTTGGGTCCGCTTTTGGCGTCGGTCATAACCGCAAACCTCGGGTTTAGATGGGTTGGCTGGGTCGCTGTTTTCATCAGTGCTGGAACGTTGATTGTTATTTGGTTTATCATGGATGAGACCTTGTTTGATAGAAACAGATTCATGAAACATGATGTGTACCACGGCGTCTCGCCTGCTGTTTCCACAGAGTCACATAAAGAGAAATCAGATTGCTCAGATTCGAAAAACGCAATTACACCAGATGTGGTTAGAAGTCACGAGATTTTTGATTCAGAGGAGGTTTACAGCACGTTTGAAGAAGGGTTCAATGATCCGCCTGCTTCGTACTGGAAGAGAACAGCCATGATCACGCTTGCGTCAAACTTGAAAGGAACTGGTATCAAGCAATACTTTGTTCAATTGAAATTATTACTTAAGGTGTTTCTTTACCCACCGGTGATCTACTCCGGGTTGTGTTGGGGTATCCAGAACGCATTGTTGACGTTTTACCTCACTGTTGAAGACGATCAGTACTACGATCCCCCATACAGTTATGGGAACATCGCCGTTGGTATCATGAATGTTCCATGTTTGATTGGTGCCGTGATTGGGTGTTTCTTTGCCGGTACCTTCTCGGATCACTTCACTATCTTCATGGCCAAGAGAAACAACGGTATCCAAGAGGCTGAATACAGATTGTGGTTCTTGTTCCCACCAGCAATCATCGCCCCCGTTGGCTTGATCTTGTTTGCTGTGGGTACCGACAACGTCTGGAGCTGGCCACCTACTTACGTCGGTCTTGGTTTCATTGGTTTCGGTTACGGTTGTTCCGGTGATGTCTCCATGTCGTACTTGATGGACGCATACCCTTCGTTAGTCATTGAGATGATGACTGGTGTTGCTGTGATCAACAACGTCATGGGGTGTATATTCACTTTCTGCTGCTCACCTTGGCTTGATGCGCTTGGGAACACCAAAACGTTTATCATTTTGGCCGTGATTGAGTTTGTCATTATGGCTTCGGCTGGGTTCTTTATCTGGTACGGTAAGAGAATTAGAATATGGACCAAGAGTTGGTACTTAGAGTTCTGTGAGATTAGGGATGGAATATAGTTTTTGTTATTAATAGATGATTGAATGTTTGTAATGAATGGTGGGGTCGGTTGCCTGTCCATTTTGCAGCAATCTCTCAGGGCTACAACCCTAAATCCCACCTATTTACACGTGCCATATTAATCTTTCATGTTTCATTTTTTCTAGTGCGCACCAAACACCTGAACCATTCTAACAAAAGTGAAAAAAAAAATTACACCAACCACCATCAACGGGTTCCTCTTACGAAATCAACCAACTAAGAATAGTCTGCTTTGCTTAATTTGATTATCTCTAGTATTTTACAACAACCATTAACAATGTCTACTGAATCTGCTTTATCCTACGCCGCTTTGATCTTGGCTGACTCCGATATCGAAATCACTTCCGAGAAATTGTTGGCTTTGGTGACCAAAGCCAACGTTGAAGTCGAAGGCATCTGGGCCGACTTGTTCGCCAAGGCCCTCGAAGGCAAGGACTTGAAGGAATTCTTCTTCAACTTCTCCGCTGCCCCAGCTGCCGCTGCTGGTGCCGCTGGTGCTGGTGCTGCTGGCGCCGCTGCTGAAGAAGCCGCCGAAGAAGAAAAGGAAGAAGAAGCCAAGGAAGAATCCGATGATGATATGGGTTTCGGTTTGTTCGATTAAACGTGCTGAATGTCTATGCGAAGGAGAGGTTTTTGGTAACTTCTTTGTTTGAATGGATGTCACTTGTATTATTATTACTTTGGATATAACGTTTATGGGAGAAGAGCTCAGAATTCTAGGAAGAGGACTCCCTTACCATGAATATTTTGGGATTAATATTAGTATAGGCATAGTCGAATGTACAATAAAAACAGAAACTAATTTGTCATGAATTAAGAGTGTACATGGTTTTTGCATTTTTTTGCATCCATATTAGAGATGAGGTTATACACCCCCAAAGAAAACAGATCAGAAACTACAATTGCATATCCTCTAAAATACAAAATGGTTTCTTTTCGTATACCCTTTATATTAATATATATAATTAAAAAGAAAGGATCTCTTCAAAATATTATACAACGCTCCTAGACTTCTCTTCAATGCTTCCCTCTGTGTGTATTCAATTCAAAGTGTCAGCTTATTTCTTAGCCTTTTCAGCTTCAGCTTCAGCCTTTTCTCTGGCTCTCTTTTCTCTGATACCCTTGAACTTCTTGTCGTTTCTGGCCAATCTCAAGGTTCTGAAGGCGGTTTGTTCTGGGACCTCGACGGCTCTCAAGCCAGATTCTGGAGCTGGTTGAGCAACTGGGAAGGTGGCAGAGACAGCAATTTGTTCGAAAGAAGCAACTTCGGAAGCCTTGGTCTTCTTGTCAAAGATAACCAATTTAGATTTGTATTCTTGTAATCTGGCAACGTTGGCGTCAAAAGTCTCTTGGGATTTGTTCTGTCTTCTGTGGTCGACGGAGATGCCAATGGTTCTGGCGTATTTTGGGGTCAAACCAACAGCTTTGATTTCAGCCAAGGTGAAACCTCTACCAGCTCTGACTTTTCTGTTGTATTTAACAGTTGGGGCTCTGACAACTGGTCTTAAGGAGTCGATTGGTCTTGGGGCAATCTTAGCAGCCTTTCTCAATCTGGCTTGTCTTCTGGAAGCTTTCTTACCAGCTTGGTCAAAGTGAACTCTGACTCTTTCTTGCCAGTGCTTTCTGAAGTGGTTGTTCAATAATGGTAAGTTCTTTGCAATAGCCATTGTTGTTGTCTGGTGGATAAACTTGGAGGTACAACTGAAGTCTGGTTAAAAAAATTTCTAAACGTAAGAAAATTTTTCAGAGTGTGAGAGTGTGAGAGTGTGAGAGCCTGCGATAGTGCGAAACCAAAGGCTGGTTGGGGAGTGTAGGGTGGGAGGGCTCTGTGCGGGAGTGTACCTCTGGTAGTGCACGAGAGTTACGACCTCACTCGCACACTATGAGGGAGGGGGCCTACCATAGTTAACACAGAAGAGCGCGAAAAAAAAAACAGAAGAAGCCAACGTAGTGTGTACTGTACACAACTCTAGGGCTATAACCCTAACACTGTACAGGAGTCGCACACCAAACACACAACACAACACAACACAACACCCACACACACACTCATTCTCACGTCCCAGCTTACACTCCCACACGCCAGTCCTCTCTCGCACGCTCACACGCATTAACAAAAGTTTTTTTTTCTCCAAAAGAGCATTAAGGAAAATTTTTGAAAATCTGATACCTTTTCACTACTAAGTTAAGCATCAACACAATGTCCACCCAATCTGTTCAAGTATGTACTGCTCAACACCCCCTAGAATGAGATATACAGCGAGAGGTATATGACAGGAGAAACATGGGAGACGAAGTGGAGGAGATATCACAAAGGTTTGACGTAAAATCTAAGTGATAATGATACCAATAGGAATATGTCAAGGAATGGAGAGCATTATGTTGAGGGGAATTAAAAGATCAACTACTCCAAGGATACAGAAACCAAGTTGTGGACTACTCTCCGGATATCAGATCTCAAGCATAGGCAAGCACATAGTACTAACATCCATCACTTTAGACTTTTGGTAAGAAGAAGACTGCTACTGCCGTTGCCCACGTTAAGGCCGGTAAGGGTTTAATCAAAATTAACGGTTCCCCAATCACTTTAGTCCAACCAGAAATCTTGAGATTCAAGGTCTACGAACCATTGACTTTGGTTGGTTTGGACAAGTTCCAAGGCATTGACATCAGAGTTAAGGTCACCGGTGGTGGTCACGTTTCCCAAGTCTACGCCATCAGACAAGCCATTGCTAAAGGTTTGGTTGCCTACCACCAAAAATACGTTGATGAAGCTTCCAAGAACGAATTGAAGAAGATCTTTGCTTCTTACGACAAGACCTTGTTGGTTGCCGACTCCAGAAGAATGGAACCAAAGAAGTTCGGTGGTCGTGGTGCCAGAGCAAGATTCCAAAAATCTTACCGTTAAGAAGCTTATTCTTTTGTATTTTGTTTCAACGATATTCTTTTGTACATTACCAAAACAAGTTCAACTAGTTCCCCCCTCCCACTCAATCAACCAATTCATCATTTGTATTTTATGGAAATATTACTTAGGGCAGCATTTATACATGTGTTAGGTTTCTAGAGTATTTTCTTACTTTACATTGTTAATATATAAAAAAACGGAAAATATTTAAAGGGTTTTTATCTGATTCTATAGTAGATTGTCTCTTAATGGTTGTTGTGAAAGGGTCGCGGAAGTATGAGACGGTATAGTTATTTTTGTCTGGACGAGGTGATGCTACCAATAGAAGACTGGTCATTGATAATTGAACTTGAGGAAGACACCAGCATCAACGGAGAGATGTAGACTACGAGTTGGGATAGAAGTGACAAAGTCGCTCATATCCATCAGAGTTAAGCGGGCTCTAGCGACAACTGCTAGTCTCTTCTGTTCCAGCACTGGCTTGCACAAAGCACATGCCACTCCACGTTCATCTCGAAGATGGCGATGGAAGAAAAAAAATCGGCAACCACTATCACACATCATCAGACAACCACAGTACCCGGACTACTATAATTACGACAATAACCCGCCACTCCACAATGAGTCAACCAGTGAGGCTAATACAAGAGCCACCAAACATCGAAAACACTATCCCTTACACGGTCTACCAATCCTCATCACCCAAATCAAGTTTCATCGAAGAAGATAAGCTCGTGATTTACGGCGGATGCAACAACTTCAGCATATCATCAGACGTGCCCCTCCCGAACTTAAACACTTCCTCGGTCTCTGTGTTTGTGTTGAATTGCAGTGTGATATTCTGGTTCAATGAAAATCACGTCGGTGTGGAGATCACTTATCCAAGCATTATATTTCATGGACTCAACCTGGATTTTATATACTTGAACATAGAGGACAACGGGCTCATAGGGAACTATGTCACCGTTCGAACAAACCCAGAGACTCACAGCCACACCAACCCACTATTTAACAACCTCAGTTCAGCCTTGCAGGATATTTACAATGCCATATCCACCGTGGCCGACATGCATGCCGACGACGAGGACGAGGAAGAAGATGTAGCAAGTAGCTACAACGATCTACCGAGATTGGACCTCTCACAAGCCACGCTTGGTGACCCAGATAGTGTGACACCAAGAGCCATTTCAAACACGGGACAAGCAGATGATTTGGATGACGATGATATGGCGGATGATGATGATGCAGACACTGAGGGCGGTCATGGAGATGGCAAGTACGGCGCTGGGATGCATGTGGATGTTGGGTATGCTTCTATCGCAGGCACCAAAACGAGGCGTGAGTCAGATGGGTTCCTTGAACAACAAGGAAGTGCAAGTTACAAGAACAAGAGAAACAGACTAGCTTAGCCTATAGGTTTAATAATGTTTATGACGCATAATAGATATTCTGTGTTTCAGAGACCAGGTGGTCGGAAGTTGGCTGCCACGCGGGTAGTAGTCGGGATTTTGCCCATGGGGGGTGTGCCCCCCCCCCCCCCTAACTAAGGTTTAGACTCTTTTGAATACGGGCTGGGGTTGAACAAACCCTCGATATCTCCTGACAGTGATCACTGTCCATTGTCATCACCATGATGTCTATCCCATCATCAGCAGTAGATGGTTTACCGCTGTTGGTGTAATGATGACGTAAGATCAGCGGCTATATCGTTGTTTCGGCTACAAAAGAAATTTATTGGGCAGTCCTTGTACAAAATAAAAAGAGGGCAACGCTCACTTTCACTCACTCACCTCACTCCGGGTATAACCAAACCAGACACATAGGCAAAGAAAAACTCACCACCTACTATCAACTACAAAACACCCTTAGACAATTAACCCAAATACCCACCCCTTATCTACGTCTACTCGCTACTCACAATCACCATCACCATCACTACCACTGCCACCCGTTTTTTGCTAATCCCTATTGTTCCTTTTCCGGTATCGTACTGTTCTAGATGAAAACTTCTGAGGAAAGGGCCAGGTTTAGAAACCACTTCTTGAAATTGAGTCAGGGCCATGTCATACCCATAGACGGCAAGAACAATGCGTTTTGGAACAGGTTCTGGCAGGAGCCAACCTGTTCGAATGACATATACGAGGTCATTACGGCGGAGGACATCAAGAAAGTGAGACATCAAAACTTGATGAATATCATCCAATTTGTGCAGAAACTATGCAACAGGATCATCTACTTTGCCAAAGAATCACCCACACTTGGCATCAAGAACAAAGAGAATGTCGAATTGTTAAATTGCATAAGATTCCTCAACAGGCTCTTGCCATTCATCTTTGAGCTCGATAATTACAACAATGACTTGGAGATTGAGATATTCTGGAATAATGAATTCGACCCCATAGTTTGTCTACGAAGAGTACAGCAAGTACTGCATTCCGACGAGGAAGACTATGAACCCGAGAAGCCGCAGATCAAAACCGAACACATCCCGAGCTGCATAGCGGTGAAGTTGATATCCAGTTTGGTCGACCTATTGTTTATTGAGAACTTTACTGTGTCGACTGGCAAACCCCAAACAGCCGGAAAGAGATCGTTGAGTGTTTGGGAACCAGGTATTGGCAACTCGTCCAAGTACCAAGAACCGAATCTCATTATTGACAGCAACCGTTCAGAAGTTTTGAGATTGTTGATTACCCTTTGCTCGACGGCATTTTACGAATCAATATCCAATGTCATCACTCAGGGATCTAAATTTTTGTCATTGCTAGTTAGCGTCACACCGAGAATAGAACTATTGACCTTGGTGTCGTCGTTGTTGAATTTGTCTTGTCGGTCCTCCAGATCATCTCCAGTTGAAAGTGGGTTGGCGTTTGACCAGATAGAATACCGTGAAGTGCGGCATTTATGCACTAGTTACTCCTTCCAGCTATTGACATTAATGATTGTTTACCCGCTACCTCAAAAGTCTGAATTAAAGTTTTTAACAGACGCTGGCTTGGTTGCAAAACCATACAATATGGCCAGAGTTTACATGGGCAAGATTCATAAAGAAAATGAATTGTTATTCATTGCCTCTTCGTTAATCAACGTTTTGAGAGCACCTTTGGTGAATGCAAGAGACCAGGAGCTGGATGCGTTTGCAATATTGAAACCTGGAAGCGGAGGCAGCAAACCATCTCTTTGGAGTCTCGAAGCAGCAATGCTAATCTGGGAATTGCTTCAAAGTAACAAGAACTTTGTGGCAATCATTGGCAAAAAGTACATCCTGGAGCTAATGGTGATTCTTTTGTATTACGTGTTTGCTTATAATGGCAAAGCGCAGTACAAGAACTTGGTGTTTGTCTGTGCCTACTTGTTGTTGTACTTATCGTCTTCTCAAGAGGATGGATTATTGGAACTCTTATTCAAACCATTGGCGGCATCACCTTCACAACTTGATTTCTACAACGCCTTGCCTTCCAACTACAAATTGTCAATCACACCCATAACAGCGAGGGATTTTTTGGTGAGCCAAATCTGTAATATATTGTTGAACGACGCATCGTGTTCATCCCAAGCTCCTGCATCATCTTATATTTCCAATTCAGCGCCATTACCGGAACTATTGTTAAAGACAATGATTGAAATACTATACAATCTCATTCCTCCTGTTTCAGAAGATGACAACTCGGCTACTGTGACGAACGACAAAGCCAAGAAACTCAACAACGCCAATCCACGAGGCGGATTATCATACCAGGCATCGTCCTTAATAACTCAAGTAATAGCTACACTAAGCAGAAAAGAGTTCATATTGCAGAAAGCATTCCATGCGGATATTGTTGCCTTGTTAGTCAGAGCTGTAAGCACGGCGGTTTTGAAGCAACCTGCACCATCTCGAATGTTGTTATTCTGTATGTTGAAGAATGAAAAGATCTATGATGAATTATGGAATACGATCTTCAGTTTCACTGGAGTGTTCTTCAGGGGGAACTCCTTGACCAAGATTGACGACAAGATTGAGGAGCAATCACCAGTTCTGGAAGGCGAGTCCGTCGATACTCAACAAGATGGCGACTACTTCAACACAGACCATGGCGACACAAACAATTCTACTGTCAAGGCTATTCCTATCCCAACAAACAAGTATGAAGAGCCACTCAATTCTACCATGTCCGAAAATGAAAGCATAGAAGCGTCATTGAGACCGTCGTTGCCTACTGGTATGTCTGCTAGAGCCAGAGAGAAGATGAAGAAAGACAGTCCATTGGGCAAGACTTGGCCTGGTAACGATTCGCTTGCCGTGATTTTGACAATCATCATCCCTCATTTGAAAGTCGTCTTGAATGAAGTTTGGTCTCGTGTACAAGGCTCGAGTGTTGACAGTTATGAGTTGGTTCAACGCATTGCCCAAGCTGATTTCAGCAAAGTAGTGGAGGAGAACAAATCTCAAGTGCCGTATGATTTACTTCCTGACACGCCAATCGATTTGTTAAAGTTTAATTGGAACCATTTGTCGTTAGGCTGGTACATATCCTTGCTTTACGGACAAGTTTACAACACCACGGAGCTTGTAAAGTCGTATTCAGGTACCAGTGCTAATAACTACAAGATAGTCAAGAATATCACCAGCAAGTTGACGCTGAACTGGACCAGTTTTTTGAAGCTCGACACTTCCAATGGGAATGGCTCGCTTAGCAACATAAACGAGGACTTGGAATGGGTCAACAACTCATTGACCAACGTTAATTGCTGGTCAGACAGCAACATTAAGCTTTTCAAAGTTGAATCAACATCTGGTAACAGTTTCTTTGCCAGCTTGAACTCCAAGCTCAATAGTTATGGTCAGAACGGGAACCCTATACCAGTCTCCCAGCCTTACAATCAAGCGGTCCCATCTACCCCTGGTAGTTTGAACGATATGACGAGACGATTCGGCGATTTCAGATTCAATGATGGAGCCGGCATCAAGTCAGTTGGAGCATCACCACTACCTTCAGGATTATCGACCCCTATAGAAGAACAAGAAATGTACTTCCAAAGAAGACCCTACAGAAACTCCGTCACCAGTTTACATTCCTTAAACACATTGAATAGAAGTAGAAGCAACACCCCTAGAAATTCAATGAGTTAAATAGTTAGATAAAATCGCATTATCAAGAATAAAAGAAAACCCGTTAAACCTGTCTATTCTATACATTACCTGTAGGCACCTCACCTTCTTCTTCTGCCTTTACTTTGAACCAACTCAAATCCATCATCATCGACTACCGGACCAACTAGCTGTGGAGCTTCTTCCATTGGTTCATCAACATCCATCCCATCGTGATCATGTTCCTTCTCCTCCTCGTCTTCTTCCTCTTCATCATCACTAACATCAGGATTATTAGGATCATTCTCCACATGCACCTTCTTCCCCTCTCCTTTCTTATCGCCGCCCTTCGCGACCCACCGTTCATACAACCCATCAATAACCCCGTACTCCAGCCTCATGACATCCCTATAGATCCTCACGATCAAGTCCGCGATTTCCAAAGCGGAGTCGTTGTCCACCTGCGTGTCAAACTCGTCAACCATGGCATACAACAACGTCTCCTCGATCAACTGCACGTCTACGATCTTGGACTCCGCAAAGAGCTCAATCACGATCCCGGAGATCCAGTCCCGCTTCTCGCTGGACCGCGGACCGCCCCAGGCGTTGTCTACCGCCGTGGCGAGCTCTTCCCATTTGTGCACCGCCATGCACACCCCGAGCTCGAACTTGGCTTGCTGCTTGATGTCGGAGAATGTTAATGTGCTGGTTTCCGACTCGACGTAGTCTGTGGGGTCGATTTGTGTGCTCATTGCTGTCTTGGTTCTGGGTTGGAGTGAGATGATGATGATGATGATTGGATTTTTTTTTTTGGCAAGATAGTTTTGTGAGATGAGGCTTGCTGCATTCTTGAGTTTATTAAGGGTGGATACATAATCTATAGAAACCCGGTGATTTGGCTGTCTTTTTTCAACACCGACACAATCTCTTCTTCGGAGACGTTTAGCTGAACCAACTTGGACCTCTCACCGGCGGATGCTTGAAATGCTATGATCCCAGCTTCAACTAACGAGGTCACTACTTGTCTGAAAAAATGAACCCTCAAGTTTGTCGCGTTGTCGCTGTCGTTGCCAAATATCTTATCGGTGTATAACATATCTATCATGTCTAACTCGCCTGACTTCTTGCGCTTGGGGTCAGTCGACATTGCTAGTGCATTCTTCATTTCACTAATGATATCTCCAAGTTTGCTTTCGGCCAACCCAGTTCTTCTTGTCATACGCAACATCGCTGCCAACACTAGCTTTGGTGTAAATGGTAATGATCCGATAAATTGAGCCAACGGAGAATTGACAGTTTCGTTGATGGCGGTAGATATATGCGATATCAAAACTTCATACGTCTCTTCGTCTTCATCTCCACTATTGCTTGCACTGTCGTTCTTTTCATGATACTGCTTCTCGGCAATTTCAACGGCTCTTCGACATATCGTTAACGCTCGACGAGCGTCACCACTCACACTGGCAACTTTTCTCGAAGCAAACCCAATTGCATCGGCCGATATGGTTACCTTTTTCCGATTATTCTTGGTGATCATTTCTAATCGGTGAGAAATGATATCGCCCAACTGCTGGAATGTATAACCCTTGAACTGAATTCTTCGCAACCCCAATCTAGAGGATATCTTATTCGACAAGACTCTTTCAGGCAAGTCCATGGTATTGGCAACCGCAATAACGATCAACTTCGATGTGTTGTATGTTGGCCAATTGAAGAAGTTATACATGACGTTTTGTTTCTTTGTTGCAATCTGGTCCAATTCGTCCATCAACACAATCAACGGTTTTCTATCGGCTTGTTCTGTTTTGAAGTATTCTTCTAGTAACAAAGCGGCATTTGGGGGTGAGACTTTGTGGCCACTGATGTGCTCCCAAAGTACTTCATAGGCAACGTTCGGATTCAATAATTTCAACCCATTCAACTCTACGTAGCTGAAAGGTCGGATCTCTCCTGTCGTTTGAGACTCTGACATCTGTTGGACAACATCCTTGATGGTTGCGGTTTTGCCCATACCTGGAACACCACTTACGTAGACACAACACCCGGTTCCTTCATTGACTGCTGATTCCAAGTTCATGTAGATCATAGCGAATTCATCTTCTCTGCCAGGCAATGCATTCAACTTTTGGGATGTGTGTAGTTTCTGCTTCATCTCTTTGAAAGCATGTGAGGTTGGATCTGTAAATCCATCTGTTGCATTCTTAGTTGGTGACAAAAACACTGGTAGCGAAGACCTGTCCAACGTTTTGTATTTGATGCTCTTTATTGGGGTAACAGCTGAGTAGAACTTTTCCATTTCAGAGTTGTCATGTTGACCTTTGCTCTTTCGCTTGGGTGAAGGTGTTCCTCCTTTTCTAGGTGACTGTTTTCTCTTCTTCCGCTTCTTTCCAAACTCTTCATCATCGTCTTCATCATCTTCTATATCGGCATCAGAAACGTCTTCTTCTATTTCCTCTTCTTCTGATTCTATCTCTTCATCCTCCTCCTCCTCCTCCTCCTCCTCATTCGCAACATAATCGCTTTCTGCTGCAGAGTCCTCTGACGAGTCTTCTTCTATAGCATCGTCGGCTTCTTTTGCGTCAATGCCATCTTCTTTGGTGGTTTCTGGCTCTTTCGCAGCCTTCTTGGTCTTAGCACGTCGGCTAGCGCTGGCTGTTGGCTCAGGCTGTGGTTCAGGTTGTTTGGCGCCGCGCTTGCTTTTCGTCTCCTTTGAGTCTTTCGTCTTTGTTTGCGTGCTCGGTTTAGCAGCAGGTTTGGGCTGTGGAGCCTTTCTTTCCCTCTTAGTTGGGGCGACTGTCAGACCGGATGCCTGCCTTCTTGATCTTCTTGTGCCTCGACCTTCCAGCTTTTCACTAACTGGTAACTCCGCCTTCGTCACTTTCTGAACAAACTCATCATGGCTAGATATAAGCAACTCGCGTAACTCCTCATAATCGATCTTCTCACTGAAATGTCCGTAATCATCCGTGATGCGTCTCAAAAGGAACGTATTGTTCGAATTCGAATCATCAATGACTATCTCCCCAAACTGGTCCTCTGATAAAACATTGATATGACGAACAAAATCCGTATACTTTACCTCGCTGACATAAGGTGTCAAGAACACTTCATTCCCATCAGCTAGTCCATCCGGTAACCCATCGACTTCGTCGGTCCGCAAAAACCACATCACATGCACCAAGATAAACTCACTGGTTCCAAACTTGATCTGTTTAATTATCCCCACTTGCAGTCCACTTGGTAAGATCCCTCCTTTTAGTGACGCTTCAATGGCGTCCCCGACTTTGAACTCTGCCCCGTCTTCTTGTCTGATTAATGTGATCCTGCTGGTTGCTGCGGTGCTCGCTTGTGGGTTGCTCAGCGACCGCGAGGTTCGTCCTCTTCGTGTGACTGGCACTGATAACCCGTTTATGTCATCGTTACCTTCATCTTCTGTCCTGTGTTCCCAGCCCTTGGCGCAAAGCATGGTTATTGTTGTCTTGATGTTGCAAGTCTTGCGGGTTGTGTTGTTTATTCGGACGTTTTTTTTCGGACCTCGCACTGTATTCGTCTCAATGGCATTTGCTGCCGTGCACATAACCTTATCATACTGTTACAAATTAAACTTATATTGAAGAACATCAACAAAAAGGAAAGGGGGAAAACTATAGAAGGCTGGAGAGGAAAAGAATTAAATATATCATGCTAACTAACAAACCAAACGGTGGTTAAAACTTTTTTATGCTTGTGTTTTGGCTCTTTTATTTGTAGATCAAAATCGGCTCCCCGACATTCTCGATCTGATCTAGCTTCAATTTCAAATCAAACGCTTTGGATAATATTATCTTGAAAATCTTCTGAACATTTATGGAATGGCTGGTGGAACAGAATATAACTGGCGCTTTCATTGCTGTACCAAACTTCTTTGCTTGTTGTGTGATTTCAATCTGGTCCTGGAATGATAAGTCTATGAATTGGTCGTACTTGGTTCCTACTAGGAACGGGATCGCTGTCTTATTAAATCCCCTGACTTGTCTATACCACTCTTTTATCGAGTTCAAAGTGGACTTTCTTGTTAGGTCAAACATGAATAAGATGGCCACTGCGTCGTTGGATACAATTGGCAACATGTTTGTAAACTCCTTCTGGCCCCCGAGATCCCATATCGAGAACGTTATTGTTGTGTTTTTTATCTGTATCTTCTTATCCATGAAGTTGACGCCGAGGGTTTGGATGTAGTCGTCGTTGAAGGACCCTTCGACATACTTGACCATTAGTGATGTTTTGCCTATCTGCGAGTCTCCTATCAACCCAATCTTTAATGCAACTCTGTCGTGAATGTTAGTAAAGACGTTTCTCGGAAATCCCCCCTCCCCTCTCCAATTGGTGTAGAACTCTCAACATACTGGTTATTCTGATCGTGTGTATCCTCGTGCTCCATTGGTTGGTTGTAATGTACGTGTGCGTGTGTGTTTCTTCGTGTTGTCTAAGAAAGGCTAGTGCTCTGTTTTTTTTCCTTGGTGTTGTTTTTGTTGTTTGATTTTGTTCGACAAGGAAGATGTGGTTTGTTTACATTTTGGCATTCAGGTACTACCGGTCAACGCGACATTGTCTTGTCGTCAAAATGTGGCACGACAATTAGGGCTCCAGCCCTGGTCACATGAGCAGAACAAAAAGAGAGACTTCCACACATTGCTCATCCTGCACCTCATCAGTTTTTTGTCCAGTGCGCACACACCATTGCTAGAGGGATTTTTTTCCCGTGGCGGTCTCGCCCCCCAGTCTCGCGATGGAGTTTCGCGCTGGGTCGACGGACACGCCCCCTCCCTGCAGAGGTCTGTGGTCTCGCAGTCCTTTCTCTGTCTCTGCTCACACGCTCACTGTCCTCCCTCACATTCTCTCGCACTCTCGCTCTCCTCCCAATACTAGTGAAATTTTTTGCAAGTCTGTATCCTAAAAATTTTTTACTGGGAATTTTCTTTTCTTTCTTACTTTGTTTAACTTAATCACCAACTCAAGTACATCATGGCTGTCGGTAAGAACAAGAGATTGTCTAAAGGAAAGAAAGGTTTAAAGAAGAAGGTCGTCGACCCATTCACCAGAAAGGACTGGTTTGACATCAAAGCTCCAACCACTTTTGAAAACAGAAACGTTGGTAAGACCTTGATTAACAGATCTACCGGTTTGAAGAACGCCGCTGACGGCTTGAAAGGTAGAGTCTTTGAAGTCTGCTTGGCTGACTTGCAAGGTTCCGAAGACCACTCTTACAGAAAGATCAAATTGAGAGTTGATGAAGTTCAAGGTAAGAACTTGTTGACCAACTTCCACGGTTTGGATTTCACTTCCGACAAATTGAGATCCTTGGTCAGAAAATGGCAATCTTTGGTTGAAGCTAACGTCACTGTCAAGACCTCTGATGACTACGTTTTGAGAGTTTTCGCTATTGCCTTCACCAAGAGACAAGCTAACCAAATCAAGAAGACCACCTACGCTCAATCCTCCAAATTGAGAGAAGTCAGAAAGAAGATGATTGAAATCATGCAAAGAGAAGTTTCCAACTGTACCTTGGCTCAATTAACCTCCAAGTTGATTCCAGAAGTCATTGGCCGTGAAATTGAAAAGTCCACCCAAACCATCTTCCCATTGCAAAACGTCCACATTAGAAAAGTGAAGTTGTTGAAACAACCAAAATTCGACTTGGGTTCATTATTGGCTTTGCACGGTGAAGGTTCCACTGAAGAAAAGGGTAAGAAGGTTTCTTCTGGTTTCAAGGATGTCGTTTTGGAATCTGTTTAAAGGAGAAGAATCAGCAAGAATAATTAATAGAAGATAGTTTCTGTTTATTAAAGTGTACAATATAGTTTTCTCTCTTTAGCATTTTCTTTTAAAGTTTCTATTTTTTGTATAAAAATATAATGAAAAATACATATAAGTAATATAAAATGAAGAGGATAAGACGGGCTAAGCGTAATGTGAGAGTTGGTCATTGTTTCTGGGGAGAGAGTCCGATATGAGAGGCTTGTTGAAAGTATAAAATTTTTGCTAGGATTTCGCAACATTTTTCAACCAAAAACCTTGATGTTATACGTGACGGTTGGTGGTTGTGAGCATTGCAGTGTGACACGCAAAGCAAGCAAGAGAGCAGTCGTCAATTGGTCAACGGACCGTGGGGTTCCTCACAGTAGAGACGACAAGAGTGGATCCGAACCCACGCCAACAAGCATATGCTTCCTTGACAGCACTTGCCTGGTCTTGCATCAAGTAGAGAAGAATGTCAGAACTCTGAACGTGACTTATTATTTTTCTTTTTCCATTCTGTGCCTGTAATAGTGTCAAAGATGGGGGGGAAAACTCTGGCCATAGGTTGGGTGCATACAAAGTTTGCAAAGCAATAGAGCAAGCTTAAAGATGTGAGTTGATATCGTATAAGTGGGCACATTGCCTCGTTATACTTGCCAGTTGCTCTACATTCCTACTTGGAGTTTGTTGATGTATGCCGAAGAAAGAAAAAGTGCATGGCGTAGTGTGTACACAGAGCAAGAGAGAAAAAAGTAGGACAAAGGAAAAGGGGAAATTTCAGATTCCCGAATTTCATTTTGTATTTCTGTTTCATTACAAGCCCACCAAACTACACCACCACCGACTCACCACCACCCTGTCTGTGTGTCTGTCTGTCTGTCTGTCTGTGGGATTTTCTTGTTTAGTTTTTGCTTTTATTTATCTTTTGCTTCTTCTTTTACTTCTTCTTTTCTTCAATCAACTGTTGTTTCCCACTTTCCACTTCAATTGCTTGGGTTCCAACTACATCTACCACCCCCCAATGAGTTCTTCTAGCCAGGTATGTCTTACTCGCTCATTAGAGTTTGGTGTGCGGGCCACTTTAACTTCCACTAAGTTCGCATCGGTTTTTGATGACTCTCCCCCTACTGCCTTCCTCACCAGATCAACACGTAGCAACTTTATTCAACCACACACACACACGCCATATGAGGGTATACCGAGATAGGAGTATCTCCCGAATTGGATAGCCACCGCAGTCACATCACACCACTCCCCCTCATAAATACAGCATTACTAACACTCAATTGCAGTCTGAGGAACAGAGACGCGAAGATGGCCCACAGAGGCCAATTCCGGGAAAAGAGGATATTGACAAGTTTAACAAGAAGGTTGGCGGAGACATAAACAACAAGACACCATCAACGAATGGCCCAAATAACCACCCTCGACCACCCAAACAGGCTCCACCAGAAGCCCCGAAACCAGCTCATTCCAAAAGAATCAGAGACAACACGACGTTCTCCTGGAAGAATGTTGGAGGTTGGGACATCAAGGACACAAGCGACAAAAAGGCTTTACTACACAACACCAAACAGGTTGAATCATACATCATTGATCATTTTTACGGCGATTGGTACTGGAACTGTTCCTTGATGATTGGAACATGTTTCTTTGCCTGGTTGCTTGCCAAGATTGGCGGTGGATTCTTATCGCTCGGAGTTGTGTTGTTGTTTACAAACTCCGTCTACCGTGGTGAAATGAGAAGATTCAACCGTAACATTAGGGATGACTTGGCCAGGTCCAAAGCCGATGATCGTTTGGTCAATGAATTGGAAACCATGGAATGGATGAACTCCTTTTTGGACAAGTTCTGGGTTATCTATATGCCAGCCTTTTCTGAAACTGTCATGTTCCAAACCAACGAAATTTTAAAGGACCAAGCTCCTGGATTTGGTATTGAAAATTTGACCTTGGATGAGTTCACTTTGGGTTCCAAAGCCCCAAGAGTCAATGCCATCAAGTCGTATTCCAAGACGCGTCAAGACCTTATCGAAATGGACTGGGCTTTTTCGTTTGCCCCTAATGACACCGACGATATGACCAAGAATGAAATCAAGAGAAAGATTGACCCTAAAGTTGCCCTTGGTGTCACCATTGGTAAAGGGTTTGTCACCAAGACTTTGCCAATTCTTGTGGAGAACATGTCTTTTACTGGTAGAATGAAGATCAAGTTGAGACTCTCGCAGAATTTCCCTCATGTCAAGATGGTTTCGATCCAATTCTTGGAACCACCAGACATTGATTATGCCTTGAAGCCAGTTGGTGGTGATACGTTTGGTATCGATATCATGTCGTTCATCCCAGGTTTGTCCAAATTCGTTAATGGTATGATCCATTCCACCTTGAGACCAATGTTCTATGCTCCAAACTCCTTTGATGTTGACGTTGAAGAGCTTATGGCAGCACAGTCAAATGACTCAATTGGAGTGGTTGAAGTCACCGTGAAGCGCTGCAGAAAATTAAAGACTGGTACTACCACCAAAGCCAAGAGTCTCAATCCATACGTCCAAGTTAAGGTTTCAAACAACCCGAAGATTGACGAGAGAACAAAGACCAAGAGATTGGTGAATGATCCTATTTTCATGGAGATCAAGACCATTTTGATTAATCAATTGGAGGGTAACTTTTTGAACTTTAATGTCTACAACCTTATTGAAGATCAAATGGATGATCAATTAATTGGTAACTGTGAGTTTGGATTAGGTGAATTGATGCAACAGGAAAACATCACCGGATTGACCAAGAACATCATGGAGGGAGGTAAAGTTGTGGGTAAGATCGAATTGGACATCAAGTACTTCCCAACCATTCAACCTACTACTTTAGAAGATGGTACCAAGGAAATCAACACAGATACCGAAGTTGGTATCATGAAGTTGACCTTGCACGAAGCCTACGATTTGGATATTTCCAACTCCGCCATTGGTTTGTTGAACCCATATGCTGAGATTTTTGTCAACAACGAAGAGGTCAGAAAATGTCGTAGGTTAAGACAGACTAACGAGCCATCTTGGAACGAGTCCTTTGAAAGTTTGATCTTCCAACAGTCAGATACGTCTATTCAGGTGTTGGTGAGAGATTCCGTTGATGACCCCATTGTTGCCAACTTGGAGGTAAACTTACAGGATGTTATTTTTGAAACCCAGAGAGGTCAACAGTGGTTCACATGTCCAACAATTTCGAAGGATGGGCCAGCTCCCAGAATCAGACTTACCGCTGGGTGGAAGCCATTGGCCATTGACGAGGCTTTGAGTTCCAAGATTGTTATCAATGCTCCAATTGGTGGCATGAGATTACACTTGAGAGGTGCCAAGGGTCTTAAAAACTTGGAATCTGTTGGTTATGTCGATCCGTACGTCAGAGTTTTGTTGAATGGTAAGTTGAGAGCCAAAACTACCACTTTTGCTGAAACGGTTAACCCAGAGTGGGATTCTGTTTACTTTTTACCAGTGGCCAACGAGCATCAACACTATTTGCTTCAAATTATGGATGCCGAACCAGAGGGTAAAGACAGATCATTGGGTACCGCCGCTGTTAACGTTGCTGATTTCTTGAGAAAGAACGACGAAGGTTACTACTTGGGGTACGATGGATCTAGCGAGGTTATTGAGCAACCAGTTTTGTTCAACACCGAACCTGTTGGTGCCATTTTCTATTCTGTTTCCTTCTATCCAACTATTCCAGTTTACTCCTTATCTCAATTGCACAACAAGGTTGAATACTTCAAGCAATTGGAAGAGAACGAAGAAAGAGAGAAGGAGAAGTACGAAAGAGACGAGAAATTGTACAAGGAAAACCCAGACGAGTTTGAATGGGTTGAGATTAAAGATCACCATATTAGAGAACCACCAAAGATTGAATTGAAATTGGAAGACGCCATCAAGTACAGGGCTGGTGCCATGGCTGTGCATTTATTGAATGGCGAGTTTGAGAAACCAGACGTTTTCGTGCACACCTTGTTTGATGAGCATGCTTTCCCATCAGGTGTTTCTCCACGTTCTGAAGGTAAGAGGTTGACCACGTCTTCAATTGGTGAAACGTTTATCCGTGATTTGCCAAACTCTAACTTGGTGTTTAGAGTTGCCAGCGTCGTTGAAGTCACTGACGAGAGCCAAGTCTTTACTGAAAAGATGTACAACACCCTTGAAATTTATGAGAAATCATTTGGGAAACCAATCAGGTTGAATCTTGGTAACCGTAACTACATTGAGGTTCAGTTAGAATACGTTCCATCACCAGTCAAGTTGGCTCCATTAGATACCATCTTGGACGTTGGTAAGGTCAAGTTGGAGATTATTGGTGCCGAGAACTTGAAGAGTGTTGACTCTAACGGTAAATCCGATCCAATCTGTGTGGTGCAAGTCGATGGTATCAAGGTGTTTAGAACCGACAAGAAGAGAAAGACTTTGGACCCGACTTGGAACGAAACTGCCGAGTTCCCAATGATTTCAAGATCAAGACAGATTTTGTTGGTTGAGATCTATGATTGGGATCTTACCCACGCCGATGAATTGTTGGGTGTGGCCAACTTGGACATTTCCAACGTGCCACCATTGCAGACCACACCATTTACCGTCAATTTGGATACACAAGGTACGGTGAACTTGCGTGTGACGTTCTTCCCAGAATACATCAGGCCGCCATTGAACTGTAACTCTGTGCTACCTGTCAACATGGATGCCATCACTGAAACCTCCTGGAACGCTATCAATGGTGTTGCTGGAGCTGCTTCCGATGGTGTTGGTTCAGCCAGCGAGCACCTTGGTAAGGGCCATGGTTTGCTCAAGAGCTTCAAGAGTAGGAGAAGCAGAAAGAGCCACGAAGGCGGCGAAGAAGCGTCCACTCTATCGCCAAGCAAATCCTCCACTGGTGGTGACAGCAAGGTTGAAAGTGAAATCCCAGATGATGAGAAGGAGTTTAGAAAAGAGCAAGGCAATGAGATTGAAAGTGTTGACGCTATGCCAAATATCCGTGAACACAACTTGCCACCTCCTCAGTCACCATTCATTGCTCAAGAAGGTGGCTACCCAGCTAATCCTCAAGGTAACGGCGGTAGTCCTAAGAAGGGGCATTTTAGAAACTTGAGTGCTGCCACTGGTAACACTGATGTTGCTTCTAGTTTCGCACCAAGTATAAACGGTGCTGATGCCATCCCTGGCAGATTGACAATTGTTGAAGTGCGCAATGTGCCAGCTGGGGAGAACTTGGATGTCAAGGCTATCTTGAAGACATCGAGCAAAGAGAAGTCGTTGATCAAGACCCGTAGCACCAAGTTTGATAAGAACAGTGATTCTTATAAATGGAGCGAGAGTGTTCCGTTCAAGAGTACCACTGCTGGTTCTATCATCTTGGTATTGAGAGAGAAGCATACATTCGGTAAGTCTGTCGTGTTGGGTGAAGCTGCTTTGGAGTTGAGCAACTATCTTAACGTCAGCGAGAATGTCACTGTAAACATTGGATCTGCTGAGTTAGTTGTGAATGTTAAGTACTTCCTGTGAGGTTAATGAATTTTTGTTTGTATAGGGGAATGTTTCGATATTGTTATATTAGTCAATCATAAGTTAGTTGCATGTTTTCTGTTAAAACTAGGGGGAGATAATGAATTGTGAAGTCCCGTTATATCCAATTGCTGCAAAAAGAAAGTAAGGAATCTTGTTTGTGTAGATCACCGGAACTAGGGCTATAACCCTAACCATGTATATGCAGGAAACACAGCCTTAGCCACCACAAGCAAGTGTCGATTTCTTTTTTTGGTTCTGCGCACACACAAAATTTTGCAGTGATTTTTTCTCTCGCAATGCTGGAGGGGCCAGGGCATCAGGCGAGCCCAGTCCTGTACACGCACACACGCACACGCTCTCTCGCCCTGTGTCACTCAGTCTCTCACTCGCACTCTCTTTCGCACGCTCATTGAGTCCTACCACCCGGTCTTGCACACATACCAATACTAGCGAAGAAAAAAGCTTTTGCAAAATTTATTCTTACAAATTTTCATTCAACCTTAGTATTACCAACTAACATAATAGAGTCAAAAATGAGTTCAGTTGTATGTTTGCACATCTGATTATTGGATACCGATAGCATGGAAGGATATTGAACTAGGGAAGAGAGAAAAGAGACGACGATCTATGAGTCATGATTTGGAAGGAAATGTGGTTTAGGAGGAACCACCGTCAAGATTCAACGAACAGAATAAATGCAAGGACGACCAAGAGGAAGGATCTCAATTCCCTAGGACAACCTGCCACCTATCTTTTAATCCATGATATGAGTTTTTGAAAAAAATTTCAGCAGTACTAACATTTTCCCCATCTAGGCTCCAAAGTGGTACCAATCAGAAGACGTTCCAGCTCCAAAACAAGCCAGAAAAACTGCCCGTCCACAAAAATTACGTGCCTCTTTAGTTCCAGGTACTGTTTTGATTTTGTTGGCTGGTAGATTCAGAGGCAAGAGAGTTGTGTACTTGAAGAACTTGGAAGACAACACCTTGTTGGTTTCAGGCCCATTCAAAGTCAACGGTGTTCCATTAAGAAGAGTCAACGCCAGATACGTCATTGCTACTTCCACCAAGGTCAATGTTTCCGGTGTCGATGTTTCCAAATTCACCGTTGAATACTTTGCCAGAGAAAAGTCTGGAAAGTCCAAGAAGTCCGAAGCTGAGTTTTTCGACGAGGCTGCTCCAAAGAAGGAAGTCAAGGCTGAAAGAGTCGCTGACCAAAAGACTGTCGATGCTGCTTTGTTGTCGGAAATCAAAAAGACCCCATTATTGAAACAATACTTGGCTGCTTCTTTCTCCTTGAAGAACGGTGACAGACCACACTTGTTGAAATTCTAAGTTTTTTTGTCTCGCAGGAGGAATATAATAAAAAAAACTATAATGTTCATGGTAAATATCTATGTGGCCCCTTATTGTTGTTCTTAATATAGAGAGTTGTTAATTTTGGAAAGAAACGAATTGCCTTCGTCTGTTCTGGGAGTCCTGAAGAATGCTCTTGTTTTTGTCCATTTGATGCTTTCTCTATATGTTTGGAACGGTGTGGGGGGTTACTGACAAAAACAACTAAATTTTTTTAATCGGTGTATCTTACTTTTATTCATTTTGTATATTTAATACATATAAAATATTAAAAAAGCGTAAACTCATGTGGTGGTGGTGGTGTAGTAAATATACTCTGGTTATACCCTTTTTTTTGACTGTGTTGGCCCCGTGCTGCGTCCACGTGAGCCCATACTTTCGGTCGATCTTAGTGACTACTTTTTTTGTTGCAAGCAATCCACTAGCATCCATCCCATCGCAAGAAAAAAGAAAGCGACGCTCCAAAATTTTTCTTTCCACCCATTTCCATTACATTCTTCAACAAGCTAATTGAGCCATATCTACCATGTCCACCTTAATCCCACTAGCCACCTACAACTTGAACTTGCAGCCATTCAACCCTGTGCCAGCCATTGAAGACGACTTCCCTGTCACCATCAGAATCACCTTGGCTTCCTTGGACCCCGAGGCTGCTGATGACAAAGCTGAGCCTTCCACTTTGAGAATCTTGAAGAAGTCCAATGACTTCCTTGACGATGATGACTTGGCCGACTTGGCCGACTTGGAAGCTGAAGAGGATGACAATGAAGAAGAAGAGGACGAGTTGGATGAAACTCCAAAGAAACTTAATGGTAAGAAGAATGCCGATGAGGATGACGAGGATAGTGATGAAGATGATGAAGATGATGAAGATGGCGATATCGAAGAATACGTTGTCTGTACCTTGTCTCCAAAAACTCAATACCAACAAACCCTTGACTTGACCATCACCCCATCGGAAGAAGTCTACTTTGTCGTCACTGGTTCCTACCCAATTCACTTGACTGGTAACTACGTTGAACACCCAGCTGACGAGACAGACTCTGAAGAAGAAGACGACGAATACGACGAGGATGAATATGACTTGACTCCAGATGAAGACGAAATCATCTACGGTGCTCCATTTGACGACGATGAAATCGACGAAGACGATTCTGAGGAAGACAATGACGAGTCCACTCCAAAGATTGAACAAATCGAAGATGAGGAAGAAGAAGAAGAAGTTGTTGCCAAGAAGAGACCAGCTGAAGAGCCAACTTCTAAGAAGTCCAAGAAGGCTAAAAAGAACGAAAAGAAGGAAGAAAAGAAGTCTGTTCAATTCACCAAAGAGTTAGAACAGGGTCCAACTGGTTCCACCTTAGTTGAGAAAAAGGAAGAAAAGAAGGCTGAAAAGAAGGCCGAGAAGAAGGAAAAGAACGGCGACAAGAAGTTCCCAACCAAGACCTTGTTAGGTGGTGTTATAACAGAAGACAGAAAAGTTGGATCCGGTCCACTTGCCAAGTCCGGCAGCAAGGTCGGCATCAGATACATTGGTAAGTTGAAGAACGGGTCTGTTTTCGACAAGAACACCACTGGCAAGCCATTCACCTTCAAGTTGGGCAAAGGTGAATGTATCAAAGGTTTTGACTTGGGTGTTGCTGGAATGGCTGTTGGTGGTGAAAGAAGAGTGATCATCCCACCAAAGATGGGATACGGATCTCAAGCTTTGCCAGGCATCCCAGCCAACTCCGAATTGACTTTCGACATCAAATTGATTTCTTTGAAATAAGTGCAGCCAAAATGTTTCCTCACTAAAGTATTCTACACGTGACTTAAAATTTTCACTTTCTGTTAGACAGTTTTTTTTGTACACTCGTAAATTGTAATAACAAAATAAACAGGGATAAAGATTAAAGGTACCATATCTGTAGTGATCTGAGTACGAGTTTAGTGTAATGATAAATGGATATACAATGGTGGCGGGGGTTCTCGTGCGAGGGCTGATGCCAGTTGATTACGTAAGGACCCGTGGATGCAGAGTGGTAGATAGATGACAGTCGGTTGCTGACTAAGTGGTGGAGAATTGTCGTCGTATAAAAATCGCGTCTCAATGATTTTGCCATACGAGCTGCCAATATAAGACAAAGCCATTAAGCCAAAAAAAGTGTTGGTTAATTTGTTTCCTTTCTTTTGGTCTCAGGGTACAACTACTACTGATTACAATATTCAACCATTGCAATCTTTATCCTACACCAGGGAGATCCATATATTTTTTGCTAGTTTTGGCTAACTATTCCTATCTACCATCTACTCATTAAACTTGTCAGGTTACTATCCGTTGCGTGCACAGTTTGCAAGTTTCCCGTTTAACTTTTTTTTTTCAGCAAATTTTTTTTACGTGCTTCCTTGCTTCTCCTGCTTTTCTACCTGTGGTCCATTTCACTTGTTTTAGTACCACTTGACATCTTCTTTGTTTGAATTGCACCGGCAGCTTACACCACACCACACCACACTACTACACTACCCTACACGTCTAACTTGGGTGCGTCAGAACCTATCATCTACAAAAGAAAAATTTCCTGCCCACCATCGACCGATCACATCTCTCGAGAAAGATTGTCGATATTACACACACAACACCACACACCACACACCACACAGAAAAAAAAGCTTCAGAGGTACACTGCCTGCAATCACAAGAACCCTTTGCAATCAATCACCTCCATTCCTCCCCTTCTTCAATTCCACTAGTCTGTTTGAGTTTCCCTCCCTTCCCCAAGTGAACTCCCCCCAGCCATGCTAAGTTTCATCACCGAAGCAAGTGGCAGAATAGCCCAGACTGCAGCCCACAGACCAATTCACTTCATGGTGATACCTGCGTTACTAGCATCCATAGCATACTTGTCCATCATCGATGATTACGTCCCCGAGCACATCAGGGCCCAATACGTGTCAGGTGTCAGCTATTTCCACCCTCAAGGGTCCCCCTCGGATTTGGACAAGTGGATCGAAGTCCACGACACTACCCAGTATGCCAATGCCAACCAAATCAGTGTCATCCCTTTGAGATTCAGAAGATTCCATGACTCAATTCCTCAGATCCCTAACGCCATCAAGATTTCAAACAATGAACAGATCTTGATTGTTCCTTCCGATAAAGCAGAGGCTACGGTAGAAGGTTTGAGCGAGATCACTGAGAATGGCATCACTTGGAAAGCTAGAAATAACGACAAGTTGTCCAAGTATTATGATTACGCCAGATACGGGTTGCTTAGAATCCAGGACGCTATACACAACGCTGATAATTTCGACATCCTCTTGGTGTTTGTTGCCTACCTTGGAATGTGGTACTCACTTATCAAAGTATTTATTGACATGAGACGCATTGGCTCCAAGTTTTGGTTAGCCTTTGGCACGTTGACTTCCTCGACTTTTTCATTCTTGTTCGCCTTGGTTATTTCAAACAAAGTTTTGGACGCTAAAGTTTCCTTGAGAAGTCTTTCTGAATGCATCCCATTTTTGGTTGCCATTATTGGGTTCAAACATAAAGTGGCCATCACGACTAGTGTTGCCCAGTCGTCCACTTCTTCACCCGAGGATGTGCCTCATGTCGTGGGCAAAGCTGTCTCAGACCAGTGTTTGTTTATCTTGAGAGACCATTTGGTTGTCATTATTGGATTTCTCGCCTGTGCGGCTTATGGCAATGAATTGAAAGGTTTAAGAAACTTCTGTATCTTGGGGGCATTGATTTTGTCCTTTGACATTGTTTCCGTTTATACTTTCTTTTCTGCGATTTTGGCCTTGAAAGTCGAGATCAACCGTGCCCGCCGTACTCAAGATTTACAACACGTATTGGAAGAGGACGGTATTTCATCCTTAGTTGCCGCTAGAGTTGCCGAACGAAATGCAACCATTGAACACCCCAACGAAACCAACTTCTTCTCATCTAATAATTCTTCCATTGTTTATTTCAAAGTTATTATGAGTCTTGGGTTTTTCGCCTTCCATGCATTCTGGTTGGGCAGCTCATGGTTATACAACACTTCTGATGGCGGCACCCATGGAAGCTTTTCGTTCCTTAGCAACATCCCATTATTGACACAAGACATCTCCAACTCGATCCCAATTGGCAGAAGAGGCACCGTGGTTACCATTTTGCCAACCACTTTCTACATGCCGTCCGGTATCATCATCCAATTTGAAGATATGGTCTACTTGGCATTGAGCAAGATCAGCAGTGCTATTAGAGACAGTTTGATTTCCAAGTGTATTGTGTTTGCATTGACTATTTCCATTGTCAGCAACATCTACTTCTTGAATGCTGCCCGTTTCCAAGTTTCGGCTACCCGTAAGTTGATTGACCAAGAAATGTCTCGTCCAAAACAAGCCGCTGCTGCTGCTGTTGCTCCATCTGCCGCAAAATCAGTGGCGCCAGAAGAAGACGAAGACGAAACCTCCAGCGAGGAACTTGAAATCAAAGCTCCTGTCAAGCCATTACCACTTGAAGAATGTACCAGAATCCTCAAAGAGGGCAAAGTCAAGACCTTGTCCAATGCTGAAGTGTCTAGTTTGGTTGTTGGTGGTAAATTGCCATTGTACGCTTTGGAGAAGCAATTGGGCGACAACAAGAGAGCCGTGGCTGTTCGTCGTAAGGCTATTGCAAAATTAGCTAATGCGCCAGTATTAGAAACCAACCGTTTACCTTACTCCCACTATGATTATGATAGAGTTTTTGGTGCTTGTTGTGAGAATGTTATTGGATACATGCCAATCCCTGTTGGTGTTGCTGGACCATTAGTTATTGATGGCAAGCCATACCACATCCCCATGGCCACTACTGAAGGTTGTCTTGTTGCCTCTACTATGCGTGGTTGTAAAGCTATTAACGCTGGAGGTGGTGTTGAAACTGTCTTGACCAAAGATGGTATGACTAGAGGTCCTTGTGTTCGTTTCCCAACTTTGAAAAGAGCCGGTGCTGCAAAGTTGTGGATTGACTCCGAAGAAGGCCAAATCACCATCAAAAAGGCATTCAACTCGACTTCTAGATTTGCTCGTTTGCAACATATTCAAACTGCCCTCGCTGGTACCTCGTTGTTTATTAGATTTAGAACCACTACTGGTGATGCCATGGGTATGAACATGATTTCCAAAGGTGTTGAGTATTCCTTGAAGTACATGGTTGAAGAATGTGGCTGGGACGATATGGAAGTTATCTCTGTTTCTGGTAACTACTGTACCGATAAGAAACCAGCTGCTATTAACTGGATCGAAGGTAGAGGTAAGTCTATTGTTGCCGCTGCTACCATTCCTGCTGATGTTGTCACTAAAGTCTTGAAATCCGATGTCGATGCATTAGTTGAATTGAATGTTTCTAAGAACTTGGTTGGTTCAGCCATGGCCGGTTCAGTTGGTGGTTTCAACGCCCATGCAGCCAACTTGGTCACAGCTGTTTATTTGGCCTGTGGTCAGGACCCTGCACAAAACGTCGAATCTTCAAACTGTATTACTTTGATGGAAAAGGACAAACAGACTGGCGACTTGGTGATTTCTGTTTCTATGCCATCTATCGAAGTTGGTACGATTGGTGGTGGTACCATTTTGGAACCACAAGCAGCCATGTTGGACTTGTTGGGCGTGCGTGGTCCTCACCCAACCAACCCTGGTGACAATGCAAGACAATTGGCCAAGATTGTTGCTTCGGCAGTGTTAGCAGCTGAATTGTCACTTTGTTCCGCTTTGGCTGCTGGTCACTTGGTGCAATCCCACATGCAACACAACCGTAAAGGAGCTACCGCCGCCGCCGCAGCAGCAGCAGCCCCTGCAATCGCCAACGGCCGTGCCAATGGAACCAAAACCAATGGGTCTATCAATGGGAAAGACTTGAAGCGTCTCAAAGACGGATCAGTTACATGTATAAAGTCATAGATACCACTCCAACCATTCATCCACAGAGAAGTTCCTTTAGCTTTGCCTTTACGTCTCTTCTTGAGGGAAAGAAAGAGAAGACGATTTATTGGAGAAAGAGAAACCAAGATAGAAAACTTGACATGCTATTTTATTGTTAACGTTGTAATACAGGAATGCTTGTACCATAATTGTCTATTCACGTATATATATATTACATAAAAAATACACACCTTCGAGCTACACCCATATTGGTTAGTTTCTTCTTCTTCAGAGTCAGAAACTGCAAAGGAAGTTACACAAAAGCCCCAACGGGATCAAAAAGATTCGCACTGACTGACTCATTAGGTGCATCAAAAAAAGAGATTACAATATGGACAACCAGAAAAAAATGATGTTGCCGTTCCCCATTTCTTCCCTACATCACCTAAACCCAGCCATGCTGCCATCGCAAGAGATAGGAGTACCTATTCCCAATATCCCACACGCCGTGTCCGTCACATTACCCACGTGGGAAGCCACCGTGGGATACGAAGAGGGCGAAGACTGGGTCGTGTCCAAGATGAACTCAGGCTACCCCCGATTCTTCATCCATTCCTCGATCCAGCTGCTCTGCCAGCATTTGGAGGACAAGTACGGCAGATCCGGCGAGCGATGCATGGTGTACCCCAGCTATAAAGTCGCGAAGCGATGTCGAGAATTCATCTTGCGTCACACGGCAAACCCAAACAAGTTCGTCGTGAGGGTCTTGCGGTTGAGCACGCCGTCGCCGACAACTGAGGTCGAGAAGTCGACTATGATTGGCACGACGTTCGGCGTGGTGTTTTTTCCGAGGTCAGAGTACCACTTGGCCAAGAATTATTGGCAACATTCTGGAGAAGGGATCTCGTCGAGAATGGGGGAGTATATATTGAAGGAGTTGTTTGAGAAGGATATGAGTCCTGGGGTGTCGTTGAAGGGTATTTCAAAACAGGAGATCCAGATGAGACAAATCCAGAACAGGTCTCCTTCGATTACTGCATCAAGAGCATCTAGTGTGCTTGGAAATGGCGCCGATGATCTCAATAAAGAGTTCGATAGTTTTATTGAGCAGAAGTACGGTCGTGTTTTGGACTTGAAGTTTGCAACGGAAGCAAAGGCTGCGTTGAGAAGGAGAATTGCTGGGAAAGTAGACCAGTCGACGAGTATAAGTCCTGAAGCGCTAGAGAAGGCTAAGAGAGGAAAGCATTTGAGCGACGACGATGTGTTTTTGTTCCCCTCTGGTATGGCATCCATTTTCTATGCACACCACGCATTATTGAGCATTGCGGAGACACCTAAGAAGTCTGTGTGTTTTGGGTTCCCATACGTGGATACGTTGAATATCTTGAAAAAGTTTGGCCCAGGTGTACATTTCTTGGGGTTAGGCGATGATGAGTCGTTGGATAAGTTGGAAGAGAATTTGAATAACGGATTGGAGATCATGGCACTTTTCTGTGAATGTCCATCGAACCCGCTTTTGAAAACCCCGAACTTGGCAAGAATAAAACAGTTGGCCGAGAAGTTTGACTTTGCCGTGGTGGTTGACGAAACCGTGGGTAACTTCATCAACATCCATGTGTTGCCCTTTGCCGACATGGTTGCATCTTCATTGACCAAAGTTTTCTCCGGAGACTCCAACGTGTTGGCCGGTTCATTGATCTTGAACCCAATGTCGAGACACTATAACCGATTGAAGGCGTTTTTCGACAAGGAATACGAAGACTTGTTCTGGGCCGAAGATGCTCTTTGGTTAGAAAGAAACTCTCGTGATTTCGTTGAACGAGTCCATAAAATCGACGCTACTTCCGAGAAAGTCGTTGACTTGTTGCTCAACTCCCCATTAATCTCACAAGTCTACTACCCAAGCGTATCGGAATCCAAGAAGTACTACGACCAGATCAAGAACGAAGACGGCGGGTACGGTGGGTTAGTATCATTCTTATTCAAGACCCCACTCCAAGCCATCAAGTTTTTCAACGCTGTTAACTTACACAAGGGTCCATCCTTAGGAACCAACTTCACCTTGGCCTGCCCGTACGCTATTCTCGCACACTACCAGGAACTCGACGAGATTGCACAATGGGGTGTCGACAGGAACTTGATCCGCATGAGTATCGGCTTAGAAGACCCGGACGAACTCCTTGACGTCTTACAAAAAAGCTTAGACGAAAGTAGATAAATAACCTTTATACCAATATACAAATAGTCATCCTATATACACCTACGAATGCATCCCAGGGAACTTAACATGCTGACACGGTTCCGGCACATCGCCCACAATCTCCTCATGTTGAACGACACCCACATACCAGTACCGCTTATGGCGCGCAAAAAACTCCTGCCAGCCCTTCAAGTCCCTCCTGACCTCCTCCTCATCCAACCCCCTGAGGTCATAAGTATACTCGTCTTTTTTCCTAAAGCAGCCCGTGACGAAGACTCTCGCGGCGTCGCGGCCCGCAACACCATGGTACGGTCCACCGGGGCCATACACGCCGGGGCTCGCGCTCACGTCAAACACCATGCCGTTGACAGCAACGTAGATCGGGCGCCGCTTGTTCGTGCCGTCGTACTGGGCGAGCTCGGAGAGCGTGAGGTTGAGCGGTGTCCGGAACGGGTCGAGGCGGTGTGCGAGGTAGTGTGGATCGAGAAACTTCCCGCGATACCCCCAGGTGGGCGACGCGGTGAACCAGTAGGATAGGAGGGCGTTGAGGAGGAGGAGACCGCTGATGATACGTAGGATGTCTAATAGTGTGAAGTGGGAGTGGTGGTGGGTTGGAGTTGGCATTGTTGGGGATTGATGATGGAGGAGGAAGAATGGGATGGTTGGAAATTTTCAAGTTCGGTGATTTCGCGGTCTGGATATAGTTGAGGCTCGAAATCAAGTGATGCCGATCAGAAATTACGCCGTGGCTGAACAGGGTCGCTTTCTAAAGCAATAAATAAATAAATTATATATTAAGACAAATACAAATAAATATCAAACTTATGAACTAAAACAAAACATAAAATCGAAACGAAAGTCTAAGATAATTTAATTAACAACCTTCTCTAGTTCATAAAGAAGACTTCATCATTGATCAGGTTCCCATTGAAATTATTACTGGTGAAGTTGATCCGGTCAGTGGTGCTATCGTTACTCAACAAGTTCGACCAGAACTCGTCGTTCAACACCAGGTACGAGTTCTCTAATTGGTCAGGATTAGCCAAGTTGTTCACATGCACCGAGTTGGAAATCGAAGGTAAGCGCAAGTTTCTGTACTCTGGGTTCTGGAAACCGCCAGGTTGTACGACATCGCCGAATTGATGATATGGTGCTGTTGGTCTCCCTTGTGGAGGCTGTTGTGGAAGTTGTTGTGATTGCTGTTGCTGCTGTTGGCCATTCATTAATGTACCTGCCATAGGCGTTGAAGCAGGCGTGTTTGGAGAGTTTCCAACGGATCCAAAGTTAGGGTAATGCACCGACCTCTTTCTGTTTCCATCATCGGAAGCGGATTTCTGCAACCCAGGTGATCCATTATTGAACATGCTTGCAGTGTTACCAGCACCACCATTGAAGTTATTGTCCCTTCTGAAACTAGCAGCGTACGACAACACATCCAACGGTTCAGAATCTCTGGAGTCTGAAACCAATGGGTTTCTGCTATCCCTCACGTCATTGTACTCTTTGGCTAATGCTCTCAACTGACGCACTTCGGAATCATTGGGCCTAAAGTTCTGTGGTGTCGACCCATTCTTGCGTAATAGTTCAAGCACTTGGGTAGCGTAGGTCTGGATAAACAACTGCAACACGAGTCTCATCTTGGTGAGGTAGTGGTTTGTGGGGTTCAAGATGTTGGCGCGTTCAACTAGTTTGCTGACGTTCTGGATAGTCGTGACGGCGCGTTTGGGCACTAACTCCTTGTCGATATGGGAGGGCAACGACAAGATCAAGTATCTCAATCTCAACAACATACCGGTGGTGTACATGACTCTGGATCCAAACGAGAAAGGCATTAGTGAGATATCGTCAGGTGTCAACTTGCTGTATTCATCCAAAGCATTCAAGCAGGAGGTTGTGCAAATGCACAACGACTTGACAGCCTTGGTGTCGAGTTGGTTTTCATTGTTGAACACCTCACTCAAGATCGGTTCATGAAGGTATGCCTCTATGGAGTAGTAATACGACCTCAAGGCGTATTGATGCGGTTTAATGTTCTGTTTCAACTCCATCAACGATCTTTGCAATTCCTGGATGACGTATCTCGAAGCGGTAGACGTTCTCTCCGCAGCATCTGAAGAATGAATAAGTTGATGGATCTTTTCCAACATATAGTTCATCCTAGCAAACAAGGCTGTTCTTCTGTACTTCTCCTCGGGGGAGTTTTCAAGCGCAGAACAGCATTCCTCGACATATTGAGTCCACTTGACGTAAATCGATCTTCTCAACACAATACAGATACTCACAGTGCTGAAATACGTAATCAAGACCAACGACCTATGCTCGTCATTCATCTTCTCTGTCGATGGTGTTTCTTGTCTCACGGTACCCTCTTGTTGGTTAAACGAATAGATAGGACGAGCAAAAATACCCAAATCGTGCAACAACGACACGCAAATAGTGTTCAACATATGGTATCGACGCTGTCTGAACAACTCGGGTGAGTTGTAGTACAAGCACAAGACCAAGAACGCCTTGACCAACTCAACGGACTTGGTACCCACAACCATGACTTCAATGGTAATAGACTTGATTGCTTCGTTGTCAATCGCCAACGCAGTGTCGATGCTGGTATACTGAGATCTCACGTTCGTGGCCGACATGATACTGTTGAACAAAAATGGCTGCGTGCGCAGTAGGTCCAATGCTGAGATATCGTTAGGGATCTGAATTACTGGGTGCTGAAGGTAGATCTTTTCCCTGTAGAGAATCAATCTCTCCTGTGCTTCTTCCGCGGAGATGATACCCTTCGATATGAGATCCACTGGTTCTTTTTCAGAAACAAGCTGGATACGCCTTGACGCAGACTCGTTCAACTGGTTCGTCAAGTCAGTCAATTTGGCGGAGGATTCAGCCAAGGTGTTGATCTCACTCTCGAGGTCAAATTTTGACACAAACGGTGGGGACTGTCCATCCGACATGTTGTCAAAGTCCCTGATCTTGGCGAATTGCGTGCGGTTGGCCAATTGGGATTCAAGGAACTTGACGCGTTGTTTCAATTGCATGATTTCGGAATCTTTCGTGCCTGGGGATGCTGATCCGTCACTGACAAAGTTTCCATTATATGGTGATGGCAACTGTGGCGTTGGTGATTGACCCAGTCCTTGTTGTTGAGGCTGTTGCAGTCCTTGTTGTATTGGTGGTGGGGATTGACTGGTGGACGAATTAGGGTTGAGGTTGCTAGGTACTGGTGGGATGGTTGAGCCTGCTTGTGATCTTGAAAGCAGAGGCGAGATCAAGTCAAATCTAGTAGGTGATTGGATGGTTGATTGGACAGACGACTGAAGGGACGACGAAGCCATTGACTCTGCCGCGCTAAGAAACCCATTCATGGGCGCCATGGGCAACGTTGGAAGTGGCTGTTTTGGTTGTTGTGATATATGAGGTTGTTCCAGCTGTTCATACGACGCATCATCTTGCTCTTGTTCATGATCATGCTCGTCTTCTTCGCTATCCTGATGTCGTTGTAGTTCAGCCAATCGTCTAGCCTCCAAGATCTCTGCCTTTTTTCTTCTCTTACGGGTCTGGTTCAAGTCAATGTCACACTTCCTACCGGCATTCACACACCTGATGCAAGGCGACGCAGGGTTCTTGGGGTCCGATGGGCTGCACTTGACTTTCAAAGTGTGGCAGGTCTTGCACGCGACGGAGCGTCTAGTGACCTTGGGTTTCTTGCCTGAGGATGACAACGGAGCCTCAGAATCAGAGTCCGGTTTTTTTAGTTTCCCAGAGGGTGATCTTTTTAGTAGTGAGGAGGTGGGCGAGTGTGGCATGGGTGGGGAATCCTTGACTAACGACATTGGTGATGGGGAAGGAGTTGCAGTCGAAGATGGCAACGATGTTAAGGATGATGTTGAGGAAGGTATTCTTAAGGGGGTTTTCTCAAGTGATGGGCTATTGTAGGCGGTTAATGAATTGCAAAAAAAAGACTGGGAGAGAAAAAAAAATTTTCTTGTGACTCTCCTGATTGGGGGGTATCGGTATTAATGCGAGTGTGAGAAGTGTGTGTGTGTCTATGGTGGTGGTGGTGATGGGTTGTGTGAAGTGGAGTGGTTCAATGCAGAGTTGATGGGGCCAAGTGGGAACAGGTACAATCTCTTGACACTTGTAAGGCAATGATGGAATTCTTGTCGAAAAGGAAAAGTTAAGCAAATAATGGAAAATTGAAAGCAAAAGAAAGAAAGAAAGAAAGAAAGGGAAAGGACAGAAAGGAAAGAAAGAAAAGTTTTAAAAAAATTGGCTTTCCTACTTTTTTGTATTTTGGTTTTTAGTTCTGGTGTAGAAAGTGACAGTGAAAGCAAAAGTAAAGTACGGGTATGTAAGTCAATATGTAAAGGAAGTCCAGGTTGAGTGACCCAAGTTTATATGAGTTTTTTTTAGTTTGTGTGTAGGGCGATTTCCGCATTGCTTCTGAGGAAAAAGCGAAACAATGGGACGTGGAGGATATGGGATATGCACCGCAGGTCGATTGAGGGAGCCTGCAGAAAGCGGAATACTGATAGAAAATGATCACTTAGTGGGCAGGAGAAGATTCGGTTCACAAGAATACGGGAGTCTAAAGACAGAAAGAAGAGCAGAGCAGAAAGCCAAGACTGAAAATCGGTATTCTTTCTATATTTAGTGCATATCCTCCCATTATCCTCATTTCCATGTCCCACTTTCCGCTAACGTTTCTCATGAAAAGGACCTACTTGTGATTGGACAGGGGCGAATGACCCTCTTTCTATCCTCAATCAAAAAAAAGCCCTCTCTCCTCATGACCATTGCCTTTTGCTTATTCTGACCCCCGCCATGGACAACTGGGCTCATGCCAGATGAGTGACGACCACTTATTGTTCTGTGAATTAGAGTTCCGTATTGTGGATGCATGATAGTTTCTTTTTTAGTGTGCGCCTGCGTCTATAAGTGCTAGCGCTATGTATATTTCATATGAGATTTCAACTAGCATAAAGCTTCTGTGGTGGTTAGATCGGGATAATAATTTCCACCTTATTGCAAAAAAAGCGGAACCCCAACAACCAAAATAAATAACGCAAGTGAGTGAAATAAAACCTTCACCCATTACTGTCAGCCTACCTGAACAGGCCCATTGGGGGAGTAGTCCAACCTTAAAACCTTCTCCAATGTCAAAGAGCGATCGAGGCTCCCCGTCATTGTTAGTTCTTGCTATCTCATATCGGATGCTAACGCCTCTACATGTGAAGTCGTTTCAACCATGCTCATCCGGCTCTACCTCTGCCTCACACACACACCCACACACTCTCTGACGATCGATTTATTTTAGCGCCTCATTTTGATGGCTTTGTGGTTCTTCTCTCTCTGTGTGTTTCTGATTTGGCTTGCGACAGTTCCACACGTACACGTCTGGGTCAAAATCTACGACAGCCTGACAAGCCTTCTTGTGGATTGCAAAAAAGTCAGCGAGACCGGGACAGCAATCTCATAACGAAAGATCTTAGCTGTATTCTAAGTCGCAATTAGACGACAACCGTTGTGATGAAACATGGTGAAAGTGGGAAAACAGCTGATTTTTGAGAGGTGGTGATTTTAGAGCGGGTCTTGCTAAAATAATAATTGGAGGGTAATTAAAATTACAGTTGTTTTGGTGATGGGTTGTTTCTCTCCATACGTCACATTATTAAAGTTTCAGAAACTACTGCCGATCGGTTACAAAAATTTTGCAAGTGCGGGTGTTTCGCCAGCGTGAGCGCATGTCAGGTGAAACAATTCAGGTGATGTGTGTCATGTGGTGTGGTTCACGTTTTTTCGTGCACCTTTTACCAATTTTCTGGTTTGCTGTGTTTCGCCCGTTTATGGTTTGAAACTCCAGAACGAACAAGTATCAAAAACTTTAAAAAGAAAAATAAACTTACCATTGATTAACCAACACCTGACGTCCCCAACCAACTCAGTTATTGGAAACTAAGAAACAGGAAGCTCCCAATCACAAATTTCTTTCCTATTTCAATTGATTCTCAAGTGCTCACTGCATTGTTACGACACACAGAAACCACCTGTACAACTATTTGCATACCAAATTTTTGATCTCTCCAGGGACCAAAAACTTTCCACATCATACCACACATTCCTTTAATTGTTTCCTTGTCTCCTACTTCGATCATAAGTGTAAACCATCACTTTGATTACCATATATAAACACCACATCCTATGTCATTCACGTTTGGTATTGGGAAAGTAACAAGAGGAAATTCAACATACAAGGACAAGCCAACAGGAAGCACATTACCGCTATATTACAAAGATAAGCCCTCATCTTCATCATCGTCATCGTCCAGATTCCATCCCGCATCACCATCCTCCAAACGCAAGAAGAACATTGTTATGCTATTGAAGGGTTTCTTTTATTCGATGCTTTTATACGGAGTTTACTACTGGGCGACCCACTTGGGTGGATCCTATTTTTTCAATCTTCCTGGCGGTGGCCAGGCAAAATGGCAACACGCACAGAATGAGGTCCGTCAGGCGATGTTGGACTCGTGGCATACGTACGAGAAGTATGGCTGGGGGTACGATGTTTACCATCCTATCAAGCAACAGGGAGAGAATATGGGGCCGAAGCCATTGGGCTGGATGATTGTTGATTCGTTGGATACGTTGATGATTATGGATTGCAAAGAGGAGGTGGACCGTGCTAAGAAGTGGATTAGAGACGATTTAGACTATAATTTCGACTACAATGTGAATACGTTCGAGACTACGATTAGAATGCTTGGTGGGTTGTTATCTGGGTTTGCATTAAGTAAAGATGATGTTTACTTGGATAAAGCCGTGCAATTGGCAAACTCCTTAGGAGGTGCTTATGAGTCACCAAGTGGTATTCCATACCTGTCTGTTAACTTGAAGACTGGTGACGGGATCAAGAATCATGTTGATGGTGGTGCGTCCTCGACTGCTGAAGCTGCCACTGTCCAGTTGGAAATTAAGTACTTGGCCAAATTGACTGGTGAAGTGTTGTGGTGGAACATGGCTGAGAAGGTTATGCAAGTGTTGGAAGCCAACAAGCCTCGTGACGGATTAGCACCAATTTACGTCAGTCCAGATACTGGTCACTTCCGCGGCAAGTTGATCAGATTGGGATCTCGTGGAGACTCTTACTATGAGTATTTGTTGAAGCAGTTCTTGCAGACCAACAAACAGGAGCCAGTTTACTGGGACATGTACAGAGAGTCTGTTGACGGAGTCAAGAAGCACCTTGTGAGACAATCCGAACCTTCTGGATTGACATTTATTGGTGAATTGGAGCAAGGTATCGGTGGCAAGTTTTCGCCCAAAATGGACCACTTGGTTTGTTTCTATGGTGGATTGTTAGCTCTTGGTGCCACTGACGGGTTGCCATTGGAAGAAGCTAGGAAATTGAAGACGTGGAATGCCGACAGAGAATCTGACTTCAAGTTGGGTGAAGAGTTGACTTATACTTGTTACAAGATGTACCATGACGTTTCCCCAACTGGATTGTCGCCCGAGATTGTTGTGTTCAATGAGGATTCCACCAACAAGAAGGACTTTACTATCAAGCCATTGGATAGACACAATTTGCAACGCCCAGAAACTGTCGAATCTTTGTTTATTTTATACAGATTGACTGGTGACAAGAAGTACCGTGAGATGGGTTACGAGATTTTCCAGAACTTTATGAAGTACACCAAGATTGTCAGTGACAAAGGAGACGTGTCTTTCTCTTCTATTGGCGATGTCACTTCGTTGGGTGCCAACGGCACTCCTAAGTTCAAGGACAACACTGAGTCGTTCTGGTGGGCCGAGACATTGAAGTACTTGTACCTTTTGTTTGACGACGAGAACAAGATTCCATTGACGGATTTCGTGTTCAATACCGAAGCCCACCCATTGCCAAAGTTCAACACCAATGAACATTTGAAGACTGGGTGGAGAAGAAAGATTGATGAGAACAAGGAGCCACAAATGATGGATCCTAAGGTTGCTATTGACAAGAACCACCCTCCAGAAGCGCAGCCCGTTGACAAGTCTGCTGAGCAGGAAGCCAAGGAGGCGTTGGAGGAGAACCCAGAGTTGGGTAAAGAAGAGGACAAGAAGGAGAAGAAGAAGAAGTTGGATGAGATGATAGATATCTTGTCCTAAGAGTGAGTGTATACATAGTTTTGATTGTGTGTGAGTTCTTGTACATGTATATTGATTGATTTTTGTTGTTTGTATGTGGAGTGATTATTCACGTGACTGTGGTGCACGCGTTGCATTTTCTCCTCTTTTTTTTGCCGTTTGTGCTTCTGTGTGAGAGAAGGAAAAAAAATTTTCTTTGTGTTTTGGATGACGTATGACCAACAGTGAAGTTTTTGCTGTTGCCATTTTTTCTCTCTTCCTCTCTTTCTTGCCGTTCACCGGAATCCCAAACAATAATCACGGAGTTCACACTGCTATAAACAGATCTGCTGCCATCATCCTGCTTACTTCAGAGATCGTGGATTTTTTCTATAGTTGCCTCTACCAACCCTGTTTCCAAAAGAGTCCCGCAGCGTGTTGTGAGAGATCCCTTTTGCATTAATTAGAAGTTACAGAATACAACATTGCATTTTTCTGATTGGCTGCTCATAATCACACACAGAGACAGCCCACAGACAGCAAAAAAAAAAGAAAAAAGAGCCCACCAACCACAACCACAACAACAACATCAACAACGACAATCTTGCAAGAGAAGCAAGAAAGATAGAGTTCATAAATACACCTCGGAGCACATCCAAGAAAACCACCATCACCAACTTAAACCAACTACCACCTCCCCATCAACCAACTTACGCCGCGCTTCGTATAACCTACCCTCCCCAGGCAGACGTGATTTATTTATTTATTGTTTTTTTGGGTTGGGATTATTCAGAATATGTCCAGTGACGTAAGTACCCTTTCGTTTCTTTATACACCCCAATTTTTTTATATGTTTTCTACTGGAAGCATATAAGCAATTACATCATCCCATCCGTATACCCAGTACTAACTAGACACTTTTATGATCCAGCACAAGTCCAAGTTTGATCTAGAACCAAACCCCTTCGAGCGTTCGTTCGCCACCAAAGAGTCCTCTAATTTATCCCTCAACGAACTAGCAAACAACAATAACAACAACAATGATACCAACTCAGATATAAATAGCATCGGAAGCAACAGCGCTATATCTTCGTCCACCAAGACCAACGGCAACTCCAACAACAAGCACAACTTGCACATCCCTAATATATCCAACGTCAACCAACAACAACAACAACCAGACGAACCTGGCAATGGCAAGCTCCCAGGAATCACCCCTCCTTTGTTCACGCCAGGTGGCAGAAGGTTGCCTCCTATTGGATTATCGCCAGGCGGAAGCACCGCTAAGCAGTACACCAGCGGCCTGAGCAACGGAAGTTTGACGACAACTAACAACAACCCCGATTCAAACTTGTGGCCCAGTTTCATAGGCAGCCAAAACCCACAGGCTCCACAGCTGCAGCTGCAGCAGAACTTTAGCCAGTTGTTGTCAAGTATCAGAAAGACCGGGTTAACTCCCAATGAATCAAACATACGACTGGGTTTGACGCCTGGCGGGTTGGGCAGTTTTGGATTCAGCAATCATTTGGTGCCTGGGCTATCTACTCCGAGCGCCTTGTTGAACGGTCCGATCACTCCTGGGTTGTCCAGTTTATTGGGCATCCCGGCAAACTCATCCATGAGCAATAATAATAGCAACTTGCCAGTTCCACAACAACAACAGCAAGCACCACCACCACCCCAGCAACAACAGCAGCAGCAACAACAGCAGCAGCAACAACAGCCTATGCTTGCGCCACACCAAATCCCTCAGCACCACCAACAACAACAACAACATCAGCCACCAGCACCTCCACCACAACAGCACTTGCAACAGCAGGGTCACGAAATTGCACATATTCATAACCCTGGTCCAGGCAATCAAGGACCTCCAGTGGTGGTGTCGGTGCCGCCGCAAATTGCCCAACAGTTGCCTCAGCCACACCAACAGCACCCACAACATCAACAAGGAGGTATACATACGATTCCGGAGAATCCAGTGGCGTCGTTTCCTATGCCTGCTGAGAATCAACACGTATCTGGCCCGGCTGTTACTACTTCGAACACAGGGCAGGGAAGTGCAAGTGCATCTCCACCAACCGCTACCAGAAAGAGAAAGAATTCTGTGAAACTGGGCGACGAACCTGTTGGAGCTGCTAAGAAGGCGAAGGCTACCAAGACCAAGAAGAAGGAGCCAAAGACGAAGTTGAAGACTGAGCCCAATACTGAGCCAGCAGCAGAATCACAGTCTGAAGACGCTTCACGCCAAGCAGACAGCGAGCAAACCGAAGATAAGCAAGAGAAGGAAGAAACTAAGCCAACTAAGGGTAAAGGTAAGAAGAAGGGTAACAACGACGAAGAAAAGAGAAAGAACTTCCTTGAGAGAAACAGAGTTGCGGCATCCAAGTGTCGTCAACGTAAGAAGCAGTTGATTCAGAAGATGGAGGATGAATTGGCATTCTACCTGACTGGGTACAGAGAGTTGTCTGCACAAGTTGCGCAGTTGAGGGGACAGTTGATGACGTTAAAGAACGTTATTGCTGGACACAAGGACTGCAGCATGTTTATCCAATACCTTGGTGGGTTTAACGCGTTGAATGAGTTGGTGCAGCAAGCTGATTTTGCAACACAAGTGACTGAAGGAGCACACACCAACATGACTTCTATGCCATCGACGATACCTACTACTTTGAACAATGTGCCACCTTCTTCCACGGGAGGCAACACTGCTACCACCACAGCACCAGGGTCCACTGGTGATGATAGCCAGGCTGACAACCCACCATCGGCGCCAACCACAACGATGGCTCCACCATTACCTATTGCGGATCACACGTCTTCGCATTCCAACACAAGGAACGTGACGCCGGACGTTGGGTTTGACCAACAGCATAGCAGGTCCGGCAGTGCTCTCGGTAATGGAGCACACATTGTGTCGCACCACAGTTTGACCGATTTACCAGCAGCTGCGTTGAATGGAAACAATGGGGTGTTTGGAGGCAATCATCGAGTTGTCGGTGGGGATAATACTGGAGGCAGAGACTTGAGAGCGATTAGTAGCATGTCGAATTTGGCAGCTATGAACACGAACAATGGGACTAGTAATACAACCACAATTACACCTTTCTAGAAGGTCTAAAGAAAGAGAAAGAGATATTTTATAGAAGCCTTTTTTTATATAATTCAGATTTAATTAATTTAATGTATATTTATTATCTTGTTGGATGAGTGGTTCTGATTGTAGCACACTTCCAGGTATGGACCAGATGTGAAGAGGTTTGAGGAGGACACACAAAGGAAACTTGTACAGCCTAAGGACAAGACCCAAAAAGCAGGGCGAATAGATACGTCTCTGATTGAATCTAAGGCACGTAATATAACAATATCTCACACCTTACTGTCTGCTCTCATCCCATCTTAGGGCTGGTGGTGTTTGTGTTTTGTGTTTTGGATTTAAACATACTCGAAGATCCCGGAGGATTTACAGGAATGAAATGAGGAACACGGGACGTATGTAAGGTTTTGTGAGGCGGAATGTCAGTTTGAACAATGGAGAAAGTACATGTACTTTTCGAATATTGTAGAGGATGGTTAGAAAGAAAGAAGAGGTTGTGATTGGTTAGGTTGGGGGTGATGGTTGAATTACATAATTATTAGGGATCTTTTGAGACTGGATGGATTGATGAGATTGCAAAGTTCATACGGTGAGTGTGAGTTTTCGTTTGAAATTCGTATGATTTTCGATGTAAAAAAAATGTATGCTTTTAAGGTGTTCAGATTTTTGCAATCACAAGGAACCTCAAAGCGTCAACGAGCTGGGGACTTAAGATATACCATATCGTGCAATTTAAGGTGTTGTTGTTGCAAAATACCGCCAAGAGAAGAAGATAAGACCCTACTCATCTACATCATCATTAATTATAACCCCTAATTAAACCTCGTGTTTTTGTCAGTAGAATTACTGGAAAGAATGTTATCGTCTCAACCGTTACTCAAACACATGGTTACAATGTCTCTTTTCTTTCTGACATTCCCGTTGATTCTTGACACTTACACCAAGACGATGAAATTTTCCTTCTGTTTGTCATTGCTATTTGATCGTCATCAGAGAGTAAGCTCAACACGTTACCTTTCTCTGAGCTCCATTGGATCCCTGGTTCTAGGCCCAGGTCAACGGATACTCTCCCCGGGATCAACAACAATAGCGACGCCATGCCAGTTCTAGACCAACCAGAACACGCCTATGCGATCATCGAGCAGCCCACAACCCACAACAACACGAGCGAATTAAAAAAAAAATATAAAGAAGGTAAAAAAAAACGCGTCTTGATACAAGGTCAACTGTTTCACCAGAGAATCAAACTCGACCAATACACCAGTTCGGTTAATTGCAGTATAATCGTAAAAAAAAATTTAAATGTGGTTGACCCAGGTCGTGTACCTGTGTGCATACATTGCGTTAAGAAACAAATCACCATTTTTGTGGGTGTACCTTTTTGTTTACGTCATAGCCTAATTGGGCAAGTAAGCGAGATGTGGGTGTTTGTTGTTTATTTTTAGGAGGGTGTGCAGAGTTGCAAATTTCGCCTTCCGTCTTCCTTCCTTCCCTTCAACCCTTTGAACAAACGCTCACGAAGAAGAAGAAGAAGCACACAAACACGAGACAATGAACTTATGTACATACACTGGCACCCTGTGACCGTGGCCCTCCGCTCCCTCGGTTGTTGCTGTTGTTCGTAGACTGTGAACTTGCTGGAGTGAATAGCATTATCAGACAGTTGGAAAGGCAAAACAGAAGATCAGACTAACTAAAAAACAATAGATTATTTTTGACTAAGGAAAACAAGACAGGCAGAAAGATTGACATTACACCTTTAAACAAAAATGATGGGTGTGCTTCTGCATGTACATATAAATAAATTACTGTTTAGGAGCAACCACCACCACCCACCCACCCATCCACCATCTGTGCTTAAGAGGTTTAGCATCATCTATAGTTGGCATAATACTTTTGTCCTATCTAGGCTGTGTATGACACTGTGTGAGTGACATAATTGTTTGGGAACACAGACACGAACTTTTTTTTTTTTGAGTTTCTCTCTGTGGGTTCTCTCGTTTTGCTCTTTTCCCTTGCCAATGGGTTTATGAAATTTTTATAAAAACATTCTTTAATTACTTACACAACTTACACAACTTATTTACTACAATTACTACTATCAACTGCTTGCTTACTCACTACTACTACCACTACTCTCATCACCAGTATCCTCACCATCATTCATTAACTAACTCACACAGCCTAAATCCTACAAGGTTTAAACTTTTCTACCACCAACCTATTCTTACACTAATTCCTCCCAACTTTATTCACACTCCTTTCTACCCTTATACATGTCCCACAACCAGCATCTCCCATAATCACAATGACAATGTCAAAAACAAAACAAACCCACCACCAGGATTTAAACCTACCAAAATTACCAACATCCTCCAATAACAACACCACCACCACTCCTGGCAACAAGAACTACCGTTCCCTCTTGTCCAACAACACAGTCATAGACGCAGGCATAATGAAACCTGACCAGTTCACAAGAAAGAACTTAAAATCAATCCTACACATAATCACCCAGGAGTTGAAAAAAAGAGGCACCAAAACCCCCCACATATTCCTATCCTTTAGATCCAAAATCAACGACGAAAAACTCGAACTCTTCTTGTCTTCAATCGCACCCCAGGGCGAATTACGCAACCATGACGAACCATATTTGGCCCAAGTATGTGCCAAGACCGACGAATTCACCTTGATTTGCTGTTTGAAATACTTTTGGTCAAGATTGCCCAATAACGAAGTCATTGGCTGGGATATATACTTGGAGTTTAAACGACGCGAAAAGGAAAAAGGGTACCCTAAGAATGCCTTCTTGACAATCATGCCCAAATGCTTATCATCGCCTGCTCATGCGTCAATCGTATATGACTTCTTGGACTTGATTTTGAGTATAACGTCGAATTCCCAGTTTAACTACCTTAGTGGGAGAAAAATCAGCAAGATGGCTAGCTTCTGGGCGTTTAGCTGCAAACAGCATTTTTTGAACACGCCGTTTTATGATGCCACGGAAGAAAACTTTGAGACTAATTTCATTGAAGGTGTGGATTCGTGGAAGAAGTCAACTAATGCCTTGTTCCATTTGGTGTTGGCGTTCTTAAGATCAATGTTACCCGAGACGAACAGTGAGACGTTAAAGATCCCAAAGACCTTGCAGTCTTTGTTGGTGACTACCCAGTACCCACCTTCAAGTCAACATGATGCAGATAGAGGATTATTGAGAAATTCCATAACTATCCCATGTGTTTGTGTTTCTACAACGCAGCCTTCCAAGAACCCATATGAGTTGATCAGCAAAGTGAGACACAGTTTGAAGTTTGACAAGAAGGATGATTTCTTATCCATTGAGAACTACACTATTTTGAAGAACTTGTTTACAAAGAAGGGAACCTACGAGATTGTCAATTCGTTAACTGATGAATCGAAGCGAATACTATCGAGAATCTCCGCTGAACCAATAATATCAAAGTTTAACCTCGTACCTGGTTGGAACCCATCAAATATTCAAGTTGACCCCGACATTCCGTTGTTTTCTGAGATCTCCATCAAAGACGTTGCAATTCAGGATTATTTCATATGGACATGGTTGTCGACATTAAGCAGTGATCAACCATCAGTTACCAAGCAGATCTTTGGTCGTTCGATTGTCGTGGAAGCAGAAGTGCTTGGATTCCAGAAATGGATCGTTATCACGGAAAAGACATTGAGTTCAGAAGGTTACTTGCAGAGATTCAACTTGGATAGAAGGATGTTGAGCAAACAACACAAGCGTCAGATATCTATGGAGGAATACAAAGATGTGCCATTGCCACCGTTGCCTAGCAAAACCATGGAAATACCTGTGCCCAAGAACAACAATCACAAACCATCTGGGTCATCTGGATCTTCATCGTCTGATTCCGAAAAGAATTCATTCCAATCGAAAGATTTGGGGTATAGAAAGCACAGTCTGGAAGGAACAACCACTTCAACATCTCCACCACCGCCAAATTTTGCCAACAGAGAGTCTGAACTGTTTGAGAAGCTGTTTAGTGATGAGTTTAGTTATATTTATCCGACTTCAGTGACGACGCAACTATTACGCGAACACGAAGAACACATCCAGAAACAAGAAGAGAACCTTGTGTCGTCGAAAGAGCTCAACACTACCGTGTCGAGATTCACCAAGCTCACCACTGGTGACATGATCCCTACTAGACATAATCCAACAGCGAGAAAAGCACCACCTTCAACATCTTCATTGGACCCATACACAAGCACACCACGTTCATTGGATCTGATGTCAAACAATAGACAGTCAGGTACTCCCGACAATACGTTCTCCCCATCCAAGAGTGACAATAATACGATTGATACGTTGAAAGAGGACAAGTATTATGAGCCATTTGATGTGTACCATCCAGATTTGGGCAATGAGAAGCCACCAGCTGGGTCGATTGAACCGTTTGAGAATTATTATGTTCCATTGGAACCATCGCCAACTCCTAGCGTTAGTAGGTTACAGCCGCCTCAGACCACTAGTCCGTTGATTAGAAAGCCACCACCATTGCAAGATTTGGGTGTTGCAAGTTTGGACCCTGGTAGTGAAGCAGACAAGAATGATACAACTATTCAACAGGAGACCGAAGAGGGTGAAGAAGAAGAGGGTGACGATGAAGAGGACGGAGAAGAGGACGACGAGGATGAAGAGACTGATGAAGAAGAACTTGCACGTCGTAAGGAGGAAAAGAAACGCAAACGCAAAGAGAAGAAGAAGAAGTTGGCTAAGCGTGCCGAGGCTGCTCAGTTAGCTGCTGCACAAGCTGCTGGATTCCCATTTGCTATCTTGCCTTCTAACGTTCCACCACCTTCTATCACAGGCGCACCAAGTTCGCCAACCAAGAAGACGAAGAACAGAGAGGCTTCATCTACTCCAAAGAAAAAGAAGAAGGAAGAGGAGACGAAAGAGGACAGTTCACCAGAGAAGAAAACTCCAAAGAAAAAGAAGTCACCAAAGAAGGTCAAGAGAACTCCTGTTGATCAAAGCAAACCATTGCCTAAACCAACGGAAGACGAAGAACCAGAAGTTTCTCCGATCCAAGCAAGTGTTTCAGTTCCGGATCTTTCACCACCAAAGCCAAGCAACGCCATGATGAATTCACCAAGTATGGGATTTGTCAGTTCTCCCAAGATCCCACATACTCAAGGATTACAATCCATGGAACTGTTAGTGGCGCCAAAGGAGCAGTACAATATCTTTATCTCCCAGCACCCAAGACCTAACTCCCCAGCACATCCTTATTTCATGCAGGATGAGAAGAGAAGTAAAGATCACCTGATTCCTCCTTCATTGGCCAAGAATCAAGAAATGGGTGGGTCTAATCTAGCTACGCCGGTGAAAGCAAGGAAGGTATCAGCAAATGGTGTGGCTATGAATACACAAGCACAAGCACCAGCTGCTACTGTGTTTAATGCCACTCCACCAATGGCTCATGTTCAGTTGTCAGTTCCTCCACCACAAAATAACAACCATCCTCATCAACAGCATCAACAGCCATACCCACCACAACAATCTGTGTATAATGCAACTCCTCCAATGTCTCATCCACAACTACACCAAGCACCACCTCATCATCATCAACAACAGCCACAGCAACACATGATGGAACCAGGGTACTATAACCCGCCACAACAACAGCACCACTTCCAGCCAGCACCACCACAACCACAATACATTCCAAGACAACAACAACAACCACCGCAACAACAGTATCCACAGCAGGGATACCCACCACAAATGGGATATCCTAGCCACCAACAACATCCATATCAGCAGCAGCAACAGTACGCTCCTCCACAGCCACAGATGCAGTATCAGTACTATCAACAACCACCACCAATGATGCAAAACCAAGGAATGCTGATGCAGAATCCAAGAATGATGATGCAGGGAGGAGGAATGGGAACGGGGGCACCGTTGAATAGAAAGAGTGAACAGATGATGAATATGGTGCCTATGGGAGCCAAACATAATAAGAATCAAACTGCGAATAAGGCTAATTTGAGGAATGCGTTTGTTCAGGGTAGTTTCGGGATATAACCATGGATGAGAGGGAGACTGTATAGACTTTTAATTTATGTTTATTTTATTGTATTATTAAGAGAAAGAGGGATGCGTTAGATAGTCAGTGATATCAGCTGAGTTACTTCTGGTACCAACAGGCGTCTAATCAAGCTCAGTAAATGTATCAAGCAAATGACATACCCAATTCAAAAGACTATCTTGTGTCAAAGCACTTCCTGTTAGTCCTATTACAAATTAGTCATCATACTGTTCAAAAATACCCCGACCGGTTCAATTGCCGGATGACACGTACGTGTCATATCACGTCAAATCAAAGTCCAATCAACGTCCAATCAAAAGCTAACCCCTATATTCCTGAGTATCCATGGATCCTAGTCACACACACACACACACACACACCGATGCAAAATACCATATGTGGTGAGTGCATAATCCGGGGATATTCGAAAGTTACGAAATGACACAATGCCAACGCCAGCTTATCACTACATACGTCGGGTAGGATGTTCCACACGTCCAGAAACTCCGATACCCATGTGTACATACCACAACCGAAGTCAAAAAAATAGACGTCTTTCAATGACTCCGGTATTCCAGCGGCCTTGTTTTTCATGCATTACCACTGTGAATGTGTTTCTGGAGATTAGCTCTTGGCATGATGAGAAAAAAGTAAGTCCGGTGCATGGGGACATAACTCTTGGACATTGACGAATCACGTAATTTGCATTATGTGCCCAAGTTATCTGAAGGGGCACAAGAGTTCCTGTTACTTGCATGGTTTGAACTGTGGATATTTCGATATGGGGGTGGGGGTGTTAGTGTTAGTGTTGGTGGGGGGTGATTTGATAGTATAAAGTTTATACAATATACGCCGGAGTTTCTCTGAGCAGACACCGCCCGTAATTACAAACCACCTCCTGGATCAAAGGGGCGACAAAGAGAGAAAACAGAAGAGTTGGACTAAGCCTGCATTACCTTACGTAGGTTAGCCTAGGGTATAACCTGGAACGGTGTTACTAGAAAGGATAAACGGAAGGGTGGATGGGTTGAGTATGAGTCGTGCACGCATGACTAAATCTATTTGGTGTATTGATAGAGACACACCAATTAGGTGCACCGGAATAGGAGCGGTGACGAAACAAAGGAGAAGGAGGAACGCTGAAAAATCACACCATAGCAAAGAACAGCACTGCGTCCTGTAAGCGTGTGTCTGTTCTGTTCGTTTCTATTCTTTTCTTTTAATCTAGCTAAGAAAAAAAAACTACCAAAATGTGATGTAATATAATAAAGGCAAGAGAGGGTTGGGTTATTGTATGGGAGTGAGTGAGTGAGTAATATTTTTGTGGTTCCATTGCCCCACAAAATAATGCAAATACAGAACGATTTCATGTAAGATGAGCTAAAATACATTCAGCGATAGCAATCCATGTGATTGGCCAATGTGTATCACTGGGGGTTTCTAATTTCCCACTGGAGAACACAAGATAACCACAGAACAATGTACACAGAATTAATCTCTCGGAGTTTTATTTCTTTTGTTAATGACTTTTGCTATGGGCGAACCAATAATTATTTGCTTTTATTCTACTCTCAGCAATGAGGCCCACTTATGGCTATCACATCTAATAGTAATATAAACCACTTTGTCGGGGTATAAGTGATGAGTAGGTGGTGTCTGATTCCCCCAGACTTTTTTTTAGTGGTGGTGAGTTGTGTGTGTGTGTGTGTGTGTGTGGAGGTCGTGTGTGTTGGCTGTCGGCAATCATGCACGCCCACCCACCTTTCCATTGTTTAAACTCCGAGGAAGTGTTTTGTGGAGAATTGGGCGGTGGGACACTACCGCCTTCTGTGTATCATACATTACAACCAACAACGTTTACTCAATATCAAATAATTATTTCACCCACAATTTTATTTCACCCACTCACATCTTATATCTGTCTATATACCCATTATAAATATCTCCTAAAATTTCACGATTTTTTTTTTTTAAAACCCATCCTTACTTCTTCCCTCCTTTGACTTTTACCCCCCTAAACCACCTTCACTTCACCCTATTTATTTATTTATTTATTTATTTATTTATTGATTACCCCCTTACCTTCCCTTATCTTATTGACTAAGAACTCCCTCTCCAACACATATTCCCACCATGTCAACTTACCAGTTCCAAGAAACTTTAGAAAAACTCCCAATCCCAGATTTAAACCAAACATGCGCCAACTACCTCAACGTCTTGCGCCCGCTCCAAACGGAACAAGAACACATCAAGACCAAGATTGCTGTCGAGAATTTCCTCAAGAACGGCACCGGCCAATACCTCGACGCTGCCTTGCGCGAATACGCCCAGACTCGCCCCAGCTACATTGAACAGTTCTGGTACGATGCATACTTGAACTATGACTCCCCCGTTGTTTTAAACTTGAATCCGTTTTTCTTGCTCGAAGACGACCCATTCACGAACGAGTCGAGTGCCATCAACCCCCAGGTTAAGCGTGCCACCAGCTTGGTGATGTCCTCGTTGAAGTTCATCCAGGCGTTGAAGAACGAGACGTTGAGCGTCGACACCTTGAAAGGAGGCAAGCCGTTGTGCATGTACCAGTACACCAAATTGTTTGGGGCGCTGCGTATCCCCTCCGAGGACGGGTGTGTGATGCAGAGCGACCCGGCAAGTAACCACATTGTCGTGATGTCTAAGTCCCAGTTGTATTGGTTTGACGTGTTGGATAGCAAGAACAACTTGATTTTGAGTGAGGCGGAGTTGAATGTGAACTTCCAGTCGATCATTCATGACTCTTTGAGAACTCCGTCGGATGAGATTGCAAAGAGCTCGTTTGGGGTGTTGACGACGGAGAATAGAAGAATTTGGGCTAATGTTAGACATAATTTGATGTCGACTACCAATAATAAGGTTAACCATGAGGTGTTGTCGATTATTGACTCAGCGTTGTTTGTGTTATGCTTTGATGATATCGTGATTAATGACTTGTCGGAGTTGTCCAAGAATATGCTTTGTGGGTTGTCCATTTTGGATAATGGTATCCAAGTGGGTACTTGTACAAACAGATGGTATGACAAGTTGCAGATTATCGTCACCAAGAATGCCAAAGCCGGTATTAACTTCGAACATACTGGTGTTGACGGTCACACGGTGTTGAGATTTGTCAGTGACATCTACACCGACTCCATCTTGTCCTTTGCCAACTCCATCAACAGCAATGCTCCTTCTTTATGGAACACCACTACAAACTACAAAGAACTTGATGGGGAAGATTTAATCACCGTGCCACGTAAGTTGGAATGGGAGTTGACACCTGACTTATCTTTGGCGTTGAGATTTGGAGAAACCAGATTGTCCGACTTGATCAACCAGAACGAGTTCCGTCACTTGGAGTTCAAGAACTACGGGTCTACGCAAATCAAGAAGATGAAGTTCTCACCCGATGCGTTTGTTCAAATGGCGTTCCAAGCAACCTATTATGCGCTTTACGGTAAGGTTGAATGTACTTATGAACCAGCCATGACGAAACTGTTCTACCACGGAAGAACAGAAGCTATAAGAACAGTCTCCCAAGAATCCAACTTGTTTGTGCGTAAGTTCTTTGACTCCACCGTGTCCATCCAGAAGAAGTTAGAGTACTTGAATCAAGCATGCACCAAGCACTCCCAGCAAACCAGAATGAGTTCTGCGGGTCAAGGTGTCGATCGTCACTTGTATGCTTTATTCTGTATCTGGAAGAGATACTTACAGGATGCCGAAGAGGACGACGATACCGCCAAGGACCAGCCATCATCCACTGAATTATCCCGTGATGACACCATCATTGCTCAAACCAACAGCAACAGCACCGATGACGACGACTCCACTACCGTTGTCGGACACGGCGCCAACCACCATCACAACTTGAAAAGCGCCGATTTGTTGAAAACCATCCCTGAGATATTCGCAGACAATGGCTGGGACAAGTTGAACAACACGATCATATCCACCTCCAACTGTGGCAACCCTTCTTTGAGATTGTTCGGGTTTGGTCCTGTTTCAGCTAACGGGTTTGGTATCGGATACATCTTGAAGGACGACTCGATCTCGATCTGTGCTTCGTCGAAGCATCGTCAGACGCAGAGATTCTTGGTCACTTTGAACTCGTACTTGTTGGAGATCCAGAACATCTGGAAACAAGCGCAAAAGATGGAGAAGTTGAAGGCTGAGTTGGCTAAAGCCGTCGAGGATGCAAAACCTAAGGGACAGAAATCAGGTGAAGCAGAGGGGATCATCGAGCCTAAGCCTAATAACTTGAGCACTCTTTTGGGAGGTTATGGTTATTTCGATATGGGCGATGAGGACATCAAGAGCAGAGGACAATCTCCAGAACCTCCGTTCTTGCATCGTGCTGGATCCGGTTTCAGCATTCGTGAAATAGGCAAGAAGTTGAGATTAAGCGAGTATTAGTCATTCCTATTTATTTATTTATTTATTTATTTATTTATTTATTTATTTATTTATTTATTTATTTATTTATTTATTTATTATACGAGTTTATTTATTTGTGTGAATAAATACATCCCCTAATATCCATCCGCTTCACCTCTTTTCCTCCACCAATCAGAGACACCATGCAACGCACCATTCTTGACCCTCTTGATGCCATTCATAGCAGTCAACGCACCCGTTTCCAAGAACCCATGGCCCAACTTCTCCAACCCGCCAACCAACCCCCGATGCGCCGTGTCCAACACACTCACGTTCTCCGCCATGACAAACTCCGGGACCAACTGGTGGTGCAACCTGGGGAACGCGATTGTCGAGAGCAAGTCCCTGTGTTTGTAATACACCCTGACGATAGCCTGCAACACGGCGCTCGTGATCCGGCTCCCGCCCGCTGCGCCAATCACGAAGTCCGTGCGGTTCGTCGCGTCATTGACAATGATAGTCGGCGCGGTCGAGCTCAACGGACGCTTGTACGGATAGATGAAGTTGTGGATCGACGGCGTGAGGTTGAACGCGTTGGTCACGTTCGGGAGCGCAAAGTCGTCCATTTGATCGTTTAGTACGATCCCTGTGAGCGGGTCGTATATCATGGAGCCAAAGAGGAGGTTGACGGTGGTGGTCATCGCCACGGCGTTGTCGTGTTCGTCAACGATGGAGAAATGCGAGGTGCCCTGTGGTTCGGCTATGTCGTATTGCGGCTCGTAGTGACGCCATGGGAAGGTCTGGGAGGTAGAGAACTTGCTATGTGTGAGGATATCGTCGATCCAGTGGGTGCTGTGGGCGTAGGTGTCGATCAAGTCCGCGCGGTTATCGATGTCGCCGAACCGAGTACGTATGGATGATAGCCATTTGAAGGACTCGATTAGTTTGTGATGGATTTGGACCTCGTTGTCCGAGGAGTTGAAGACTCGATGGAAGAAGTTCAACCCGGAGAGTAATGCCAACCCAGACGAGATCCCATTGGAGGTGTATACCGTGTAGTTATCGATTTTGGAAACCAAGGGTTTCTCGACGTTGACGTGATAGTTTTCGAAGTCTCTAGGAGTCATGATCCCACCCCATGTTTGAATGACTCCAACTAATGACTGAACTATGGGGCCCAGGGGATCATAAAACACATCAGCGCTTCCATTCTTCGCTATCAACTCCAACGTATCCGCGTAGTTTTCCCTCTTGATCCAATCACCCTCAGAGATCAACTCTCCGTCTTCTTTGAAGATGAAATCCCAGGACTTCTTCAACACCGGGACCTTCAGCAACACCAATTCGTATTCCTTCGCCAACACCGCTTCAAACACCTTCAGGCACGCAAACCCCTTCCTGTTCAACTCAATCACGGGCTCAAACAACTCCAGCCACGTCAAGTTTCCCGAACCGTGTCTGCTAAACAACTCATACAATCCTTTGAGTTCTCCAGGTATAGCGATACTCAACCCGCCGATCTTCGAAAGAATATTCAGCCGGCCATACATCTCTTTAAAAGCCAAACCCGGCGCCATCTCCCTCGCATCGATACTCACCACGTCCCCATCCTCTTGCTTCCGACTAACGATGAAGCCACCCCCGCCGATACCGGAACTGTGTGAGTTCACGGACCCAATGCAGAGCGCCACCGTCACGGCGGCGTCAGCTGCGTTCCCGCCACGGCGGAGAATCAGGGTGCCCATGCGTGAGCAGAGCGGGACGTCGCTTGCCACCATGGCGCGGGACCCGACGTGGAGATGCTTTGCGGACGGATGCAAGTCGGGCTGCCCGATTTTGTCTGAGAGGGGATCGTCGGCGTTGTTGGTGGCGGGTACGTGGAGGGAAAGATAGGGGTCTGCTCGGGTGAGATCATCGGGGATGTGCTGGAGCAACGATGGTTGGTGTTGGAGGTGGTTGGGTGTGGCTGGGGTGAGTGAGATTGTAGATAAGGAATAAATGATTAATAATACAAAAGTGAGAAAGATTACAAGGCTGTTGAATAGCTTGGGCAAGGTGGGATGGGTGTGCCTGCTCTTGGTGGTGTGTGAAGACAAGGTGGTTGACTTCATGATGGGTATATGTCTAGTGTGTTGGGTTATATGTGTGGTGTGGCGTTGGTGTTGGGTGTGAAAAAGACGTTGATTAGGGTTAGCTCCCAAGAAAAAGAAGTGCGGTGCAAATCATAAATCCAAACGAACGAAGCAAAGGATGGAACACAGCAAAGCAAAGATAAACAGCAAGGCACGGAGAAAACTCCTAACCTTGATACGGAAATATCTTCCTCCAAAAGTAGATAATTCCGCCACACCATGCCACCACCTGTGACGCACAACTCACGAGAAGAAACCACAGTGGTGATGGCTTCAACAGATAATGACATGCTGAGACAAGGGGTAGCAGAGTGACAGTTGTTTCATGCACTGGTTAACAACTTACATCTTCTATTTAAAGCGCCGAGTGGCAGAAGCTGTCGCGTGATCTTCTTTATACGTCGACGTGAATGGTAAGTCCAAGCGATGCTACAGAATGCCCCACGCGGTGAACGTTAAACCCAAAAACACAATGAGATCTTTGGCCCAAAAGAAGGAAAAAAAAGCCCACCTTCCAGAACAATGCCAAAACTCATCTCCTCTATTTAACTTCCCACCTTATTCAGCCGTAGTTCTGCCATGTGTGACAACGAACCACAACCACCCAACGAAGATGAGTTGATCAACAACATCCTACCATCTTACCACATGTTCCAATCCACAGTGTCCAAAAACCTCCAGCCAACTAATGAAAACTACTCTATCGACCCACCCACTTATGAAATGACCCCCATTACTTCCGAAACACCTTCCTTGCTAACACCCAGCGGAATACAATCACCCGCCAATGAACCCAACGACGACAACTATTTCACCCGGGATGGAGACCTTGAAGCAGCCACATTCAACCAGGAGAGTGAAGATATGTGGAAAAACAGCATCCTTGCCAACGCCCACAAACTACCCAATCTCACACACAAGAAAAACCCCAAGAGCGAAGCACTACACATAAGCATACAAGTCACGGAAACAGTGTGTCAGGCAGGAATCAAACCCATCCTCATGGATCCATCTAACAAGGAGTTCAAACAGGGAGACTACGTGCACGGCTACGTCACGATAAAAAACACCTCCAGTGACCCCATCCCCTTCGACATGGTCTATGTTGTCTTCGAAGGAACATTCACAAACCTCGACTCCCCCACGGGCGTAGTCAACGTCGACGAGCCCTCCGTGCGGTTCAAGTTCTTGACCATGTTGGACCTTTTCGCAAGTTGGTCCTACGCCAACATCGACAGACTCGTCACCGACAACGGCGATCCCCACGACTGGTGCAACGGCGAGACGGATCCTTATGACAACGCATTGTTATCCATCGACGTCAAGCGAATGTTCCAGCCCAACGTCACATACAAGCGGTTCTTCACTTTCAAGATCCCGGAAAAGCTCCTTGACACCGCATGCGACCAGTACAATTTACCCCTGCATACGGAGATCCCGCCCACGTTGGGCATGGACAGGAACTCGTTTCCGCCGTCGCTATTGCTTGCGAACCAGCACTTGATCGTCAAGGACTTGTCGTTCCTGGACAGCTACTTGTCATATAGTGTGGACGCAAGAATCATTGGGAAAGCCTCGGATTACAAATTCCCAGTGAAGAAAGACCAGTACGTGGTTGCGAAAGAAGTGTTTTGTCCGATACGGGTGGTGCCGAAGCCGAACTTGGAGATGCAGTATAATCGCAAGGCGTTGGCCCAGGAGGCAGACTTGTATTACCGTGCGTTTGTGGATTCGGTGGTGACGAAAGTGGAGTATGGGAATGAGTTGATGAATCAGAAACCGGGGTATAGTGGCGCGGGAAGTCTGCTACGTCCGAGCTTGAGTCCTATGATGAGTCAGGATAGTGTCAAGTTGAGACAGTTGTATGATGTTGCGGATGATACGATTAAGAATAATTTGCACAGGGGGAAGAACCAGTGTGATGAGGATATATACCAGTGTCTTATTCCGTACAAGAAGAAATCCATTACTGGATCAACTAAACATCTTGGGGTTATATCGTTGGCGACAATCAAAGATACTTATAAGATCAAGTATACGCCGCCTACGAGATTTGGTCCGCCGCCTGCCCCAACCGATACCGAGGTTGTTGTCCCCTTAGAATTGAACTATTTCACAGAGTCACCAACGTCCTCCAAGACCATACCCGATATAAAAACCATTGACGTAGAGATCGTCTCCTTATCCATTCGTTCCCGCAAGCACCCGATCCCCATTGAGTTCACCACGGAGATGTTGTTCTCCGAGAAGGAGATCGACATCAAGAAGAACAAACCAGCAAACTTCGACCTGATCGTAGCCACCCAGTTCAACAACTACTTGAGCGAGTTCCATAAGCTCATTAAAGGAATAGGCAACGAGATGCTACGCCTCGAAACGCGAATGTACCAGGATGTCAAGTGTCTCGCGACGTTAAAAACCAAGTATATCAACTTACCAGTGTCCAACTTGATCTATGAGACGAACACCCAGGACGGCATGGGAGCTACGTCCCTGGTGAAGAACCTACCATGGGTCAAGGAACAAGCGGAGAGGGGACAACTATACACCAAGAAGTTCTCGATCAGGATGAACTTGAACAACTGTAGTTCAAAGAGCAATGATCATCCCCTTAGAGGACTAGACAAGATCACATTGGTTCCTGATTTCCAGAGCTGTTATGTGTGCAGGGCATACTACTTGAAAATCGCAGTGAGGTTGAACCATGGGGATAGTCTAGTGGTCAATGTCCCTCTCAATGTATACAGATAGATATAACGTAGATTAGATACATACACGACGTATGAATATGCAAGATCCTTGAGTTGACAGATGTTTCGGTTATTTTTTTTAAAGTTTGGACCAATGGAGGACGGGATCGTGGTTCCGTTGCGGTTGAGTCACCCAACGTCAAAAACCCGTGGCTTATACCGTTGTCCCCTCAAAAACGCCGAAGAATTGCACGGCATTCATATATGTCAAAAGTGTGGAAAATGAAATAGCCATAGATTTTCCGAGGATCTTGGCTTTGACTCTGGTGGGATCAACGGGCTTCGGTGTCGTCTTCGCCAGCAAATCAGATACAACGCGAGACAAGCAGGGCGGATAGTCGGTCCAGAATTTTGTGCGCATTGCGTCCAATCTTTCTGGGTTTCCCGCTTCATGGATTTTTTCTTCCTTTTCCCGATACCACTATCTCCCATCAATTACCTTAGATCACAACGAACATGGACGATAGGAACAAGTTCAGGCTCAAGCTATCATCACTTACATTACGTGATTCCTCACTGCGATCCACGGCAACCAACAGCACACGGAACTCCTCAGACAGTTCCTCGCTAGGTTTCCCAGTTCAGTCCCAGGACGATGGAGCCAATGAATTGATCAATATCTTACCATCGTACCAGATGTACCGATCCACAATCACGAAAAACCTCACGCCGAGTCTCGAGGACTTGCGCACCCAGCCGCCTAGCTACGAAGCCACCCCGGACTTGTCGTCTGCGGGAATGCACGAGTACTTTGCATCGGTGCCGACATCGCCTGCCTTGGGACCAACGACGGGGATGTTTGACGGTGCTGTGCCGAGTATCAATGATGACTCAGAAGCAGCGGGGGCAAGTGGAATGGTTAGTGGCGAGACAATCTTGGAGAACGCACATAAATTGAAACGATTGACGTCGACAAACAAGGAAATCTCCAAACAACTCGAAGTCAAGATCCATCTCACGAAACTGATCGGGAAAGTGGGAGAGCCATACACGAAAATAGACCCCTTGACACTCGAGCTCAAACAGGGGGATTACATTTATGGATTTGTGCTCATTACGAACAAGACCAAGAACGTTATCCCGTTCGACATGTTCTCCGTGCAGCTCGAAGGATGTGCCACGTTTGGGAAGACATCCAACATCACCCTCGTTGAACAACCCACCCACATTGATCGATTCCTCACGATGTTTGATTTCAATGCGCTGTGGAACGACGCATTCTTGGACCGACTCATCACGGACCATAACGATCCCAACCGGCCGCAGCCCGTCTTTGACGCATTCGATAACACGTACTATCATTTGGACCACCGCAAGATATTCGAGCCGGGCGTCACGTACAAGAAGTACTTCACGTTTAAGATCCCGGAGAAGTTGCTCGAGAGTGCGTGCGAGGACCTGTTGATTAAACACTTGCAGATCCCGCCGACGCTAGGTGTGTGCAAGAACGAGATGATTAGTACGGTGCGGCATAGGTGGATCGAACTGGGTGAGAAGGATACTGACGGAGCGGCACAGAAGAAGTACAAGTATGCTTCGTTGACGAATGACTTTGCACTTAGTGATACGTCGATTAGTTATTGCATCAGTGCGAGGATTATTGGCAGGGCGTCTGGGTACGAGAAGTTCTTTGGCACCATTGGTGGAGTGCACAGTATTGATCAGACGAATGATGAGTATGTGGTGGCAAACGAGGACTTCAAGTACTTGAGGTTGATCCCTATGAGCAAGCCTATTTTTGAGTTGAACCGGTCTATGATTCATCAAGAGGCAAGGTTGTTGTATACGAGCATGGTTGATAAGATCAAGGATAAGGTCACGCTAGGGAATGATATTATAGCTGCTAATCAGCAGCAGAATTCCCTACAGCCCACGTCAAGTGGTGGATCACTACGCCCCACAGCAAGTACATCGTCAATGCTGGCGCCAGCTGGGTTCACCGACCTACGTCCTGTTTCTAGTGAAGGCAGCACCAGCGCAGCACGTCCTCCATTAACCCCGACACAAAGCACGTCTGATTTTGCCAAGATGCAACAATCATACTATTCCAAAGTGAACCAGCGAAACGTGCACGTGCTGAACAACGACACCTACGAGGTTTTCTTCCCGGTGAAGAAGAAGTCCGTGTTTGGCGGAAGCAAGATGCTTGGTCTCGTTGCGTTCTCCACGCCCAAGAAAGAATATTTTGCACACTACATGCCACTCCCACAGTTCCAGCCCAAAACTGAAAAAATCCACCCCTCGACGTTACAGATCCCGATTGATCTCACGTTTATACATGGTGACGAGCACAAGCACGTGAGTTCCTCCTCACTACCTGACTTCAAGTCACTTTCGGTTGAACTCATTGCGCTCACGATCAAGTCAAAGAACATACCTATCCCCGTAGTTATCCACCCGGAGATGATGTTTGACAACAAAACAAAGAACAACGGGTGTAACAACGACAACTTTGACATCCTCACTATCAAGCGATTCCAGAAATACGCGGTAGAGCTCCTGCGGATCCTTAAAGAAATTGGGTCGGAGCCGATTGATATCGACAGGGAGCTCGTGCAGGACATCAAGTGTCTTGCTAGCCTCACCACACGATACGTTCACATGAAGGTCAAGCACGTCGGGATAACTTCCGGGGGTGTGACGTACGACTCAGTGAGTTCTGTACCATGGCACAAAGAAGTGCTTGATAGTCATCTGGCGACGGCGAAGTGGACCAAGAATATGATACTATCGGTGAACTTGGGTAATGCGGTGATGAAGCCAACAAACTCTGCGGATTTCTGCTTGGTTCCGGATTTCCAGACGTGTTTGTTGGCAAGGATGTACTATTTGAAGATCGACTTGAAGTTTCATACTCTGGAGAAAGTGTCGTTGAGGGTTCCTGTCGTGTTGCAAAAGACTCAGATATAGACATTGAAATAGACATTTACAGACTCTAACTTTGTAGATGCTGTTGAATATCCTTCCTTTTTTGGGAAATCAAAAGTCCGCCGCACGTGATTTCCTCTTGGGGACATTCTTGTCCCTGGGGACACGCATCGTCCGTTATTGCCTTTTTCTCTCCCACTGAGGAATTCTCGCCTATCCCAGAGTCGGTGAAAAATTTTTCTCAACAGACGCTCCCTCCCTCTCCCTTCTTCCACTCGTGCTTTCCCTTCTTCCCTCAGAGGACCAACACTACTTGCCAGAACAACAATGTTTAAGAATTTGAGTTCCGTTTGTCGTGCTGCTCGTTTGCCAACTAGTGGTTTAGTCTCCAGATCCATCCCATTCTTGGCCAGATCCTACGCTGCCTTTGACAGATCCAAACCCCATGTCAACATTGGTACCATTGGACATGTCGATCACGGTAAGACCACCTTGACCGCCGCCATCACCAAGGTCTTGGCCGACAAGGGTCAGGCTAACTTCTTGGACTACGGATCCATTGACAGAGCCCCTGAAGAAAGAGCAAGAGGTATCACTATCTCCACTGCCCACGTTGAATACGAGACTGATAAGAGACACTATGCCCACGTTGATTGCCCGGGCCATCAAGATTATATCAAGAATATGATCACTGGTGCTGCCCAAATGGACGGTGCTATCATTGTTGTTGCTGCTACTGACGGTCAGATGCCACAAACCAGAGAACACTTGTTGTTGGCTAGACAAGTTGGTGTCCAAGACTTGGTTGTTTTCGTTAACAAGGTTGACACTATCGATGACCCAGAAATGTTGGAATTGGTTGAAATGGAAATGAGAGAATTATTATCTTCTTATGGCTTTGACGGTGACAACACCCCAGTTGTCATGGGTTCCGCTTTGATGGCTTTGCAAGGTAAGCAACCAGAAATTGGTGAACAAGCTATTATTAAGTTGATGGACGCTATTGATGAACACATCCCAACCCCAACCAGAGACTTGGAACAACCATTCTTGTTGCCAGTTGAAGATGTCTTTTCTATTTCCGGTAGAGGTACCGTCGTCACTGGTAGAGTCGAAAGAGGTGTCTTGAAGAAGGGTGAAGAAATTGAAATTGTCGGTAACTTTGAAAAGCCATTCAAGACCACCGTTACTGGTATTGAAATGTTCAAGAAGGAATTGGATGCTGCTATGGCTGGTGACAACTGTGGTGTCTTGTTGAGAGGTGTCAAGAGAGACGAAATCAGCAGAGGTATGGTTTTGGCCAAGCCAGGTACCGTCACTTCCCACAAGAAGTTCTTGGCCTCCATGTACATCTTGACTGGTGAAGAAGGTGGTCGTCGTACCCCATTCGGTGAAGGTTACAAGCCACAATGTTTCTTCAGAACCAATGACATCACCACCACTTTCACTTTCCCAGAAGGTGAAGGTGTCGACCACTCCCAAATGGTTATGCCAGGTGACAACATCGAAATGGTTGGTGAATTGTACAAGGCTTGTCCTTTGGAAGTCAACCAACGTTTCAACTTGAGAGAAGGTGGTAAGACTGTTGGTACTGGTTTGATCACCAGAATCATCGAGTAAACTTGATCTATTCTAAAATCATAAGCAAGTAAAGTTACAGAGGTTTTTTTTTCTTACAGTTGGCTATATATAGTGTTTCTACCATGTAAATAGAAGAGCCATAATTGTTATTTAAATATTCGCCTTAGCACCGATACCGTTGAACGCGTTCTTTCTTTAGGTCGATGTAGACCCAGGTCTAGCGAGATCAAAACAAACTTGAAAAAAAACTCGCGAATCGTAAATACCACACAAGCTATAGCACGACAGACCAGACACCATCGCCATGTCTGCAGAAATCATCAATGGGGCACTATCTTTCCCCATGATTGATCTCCAAGAAGAGATATCGTACCCATCCCCATTCAACGAACCTTACGAACTAGCATTATTCCCCGGCAACAAGCACCTCATGGTTGCAGCCAAGAAGCTCGCCATCATCAAGGGCTCCCTCATATCCAAGATCCTCACCTACGACGAGCCCATCGTCACGGCGACATACACCAACTTCGTCACTAAGGACGGCATCACCGAGGTGCTTGCGGTTTGTTTGAGAAAGTCCATTTGCATATACTACCCCGATGGACGAACGTACTGCGTGAACTTGCCGTTTACGTTGAAGAACGCGTTGCCGTTCGAGTCAGGCATGGTGATACAAAGGGACCAGAACGAGTCAGCTATCCCGAACGACGGCGCCATGTATAACAATACCTCGCACTTGAACTCGGCGTCGATCTTGACGCTAGTTGACCCGATCGATGATTTCAGGATCGTGTCGACGACGTCGACGTCCGTGATCTCGCCCCATGAAGAGTTGGTCACGTTCCCGCGACGAGACATGAACAAGGCGGGTTCGTTGGCCGTGACTTTTAATTCGCACGACGGGTGCATTAAAGTGTACCATGTCAAATCGCCGTCCCGGACTGTGCAGTTTGGACAGAACACGTCCTCGAAGCCGCAGAAGAGACGATATGGGTCAATCACAACGCCTAATCCGTCGCGGATTTTAGATGATGATGCAGCTGCGTTTGAACCCGTGCATGCAATGTCGCTTAATATGGAGAAGAAGAGGACAAGTACGTTGTTATCGGATGTGTCGTCGATGGGAAGAATGGGGAGTGATTATCATAACCTTGCGCAGGATTTCACTGGGTTTAAGAAAGATATGATACTTTCAAAAGTCGAAACGTTTGGGAGTCGGTTGAATAGAGAGCATTTGCGGATATTTAACGTCTGGTTCGATGATCAGGAAGGTATTGTGGTGTTCAATAAGGTGAAGAAGCAGTGTAATGTGTTGATCTATAAGAACTCATCGACTACTAGACATCTGGTGGCTTATAAGACGTCGTGTCTTGATTGCATGCCGCTCAGTTCGGCCAGGTTTGAAGGGAACTTGATTTTGTTGAAGCAGAATCAACGGATCGCTATTGTCAACCCGTTTCTTGAAATGAGATCAACCACGCGTATACTGGAGTCGAAGCCACACGTTGTGTCGTTGATCAGTTCATGTGACTCGAAAGTTGCATGGAAGTTGTCCAATGGCTCCACGGTTATTTCTGAAATAGTTCTAGAGCCATCTACCCTGATTGTGCAAACCTGTTTGAAATGTTTCCAGTATTTGTCCGGGTCCACAATTAACCAGATCATGTGGATGTTATGGAGATCTGCGTATGTCGAAGACAACTACCGTGATGAGTGGGAAGCCTTTGTTATTGCTTTGCTTTCGTTGATTTTCCCATTCACTGAAGGTGTGCAATGCCTTGGAAATGAGATCACCAGATTGCTACCAGCTGCCAAGCGACTCCATGAGTCATCTCAGGTAAACTACAACTTCCTTGACCTCATACCTTACATTGTCTTGTCACTTCACTTGCTTCGCGAAGAGACCCGATTGGATTCAACCATGACCAACAGCCTAGACAAGTTGAATTTCTTGCTATGTCAGTTGACCACATGGATGGGGTGGCCAGAGTCGTGGGTCAAGTACTACGGTATCAAATCAGAAGGAATCGATCAGACCACCCGGTTCTTGCTGGCATTGATACTACAATCTCCACCCAACTTGTTGCAATCGTTGGCCAGTTTGTTTACGAGTAATATCATTACCTACTTGTCTTTTTCGCAGTTGGTTGAGGAGACAGATGCAGTTGATGCTTTGGTGACACCAAGAACATACTGTATTCTCAAGCTTTTTGAAGTCCTTGTTTCGTCACAATATGGACCATCCACCATAGTGGGCATGATGTCTGAACTCGGCACCACCAAAACCGTCTTGGAGACATACCCATTAGGAGTCGCTATACCTTTGAAGGAAGCACTACTGGTTTGTCAAGAGTGTCCCGATTTTGAATGGACGCCACAGGCGCTTGATTTAGTTGGGAGACAGGATTTGAACAAGTTCATATCTGGTCTGCGTATCTTGACTGACTACAGCACTGACGAAAACAGGGCACCAGTTAGCATTGGTTCTTTGATTGCCGATGTTTTAGATGATAGCGAGTCGTTGTCACACTGGGATGGGCAATCTGAGATTGAACGTATGTCTATTACGAAGTTGATTTTTGACAGTGATAGAAGGTATTTTGAGATCACTACCCTCTTGCACCAGACTAAAGTACAATCAGCATACTTGAAAGCAAGTGAGAACATATCTGAATATGACTTGGTGTTGTTGCAGAGAGAGTTGGCAGTGGTGGTTGCATTGCGTACGTTGACGATACCACTAGGTAGAGCTGCCTTGGTGTATGCCAGTAAGAAGCCCTTGTTGACAGAAAAGTTTCCGATTCCCAAATTTAACCTAAACACTTTGATTCATCCAACAATGACCAATATTGTTTATTCAGAGGAAAGAGTATCCAAGAACTTTTCCGAGTGGGGGTACTTTCACAATGGTGTTTCCTCCGGGTTGAGCATTGGACCAGATGCAAAGGGAATTACTGGCAGCTGGATAATATTCAACAAGCCTCCAGAGTTGAACTCCCAACATGCGGGGTTTCTTTTAGGTTTGGGATTGAACGGGCATTTGAAAAAGTTGGAAGAGTGGCATATTTATAACTACTTGGGACCCAAGCATCCGCTAACTAGTGTTGGGTTGTTGATTGGGATGGCTGCAAGTTTGCGAGGAACCATGGATAACAAGTTGACCAAAGTGCTTTCTGTCCACGCCGTGGCGTTGTTGCCCCAGGGAGCAAACGATCTCAATGTCCCAACGGTGGTGCAAACGGCGGGGTTGATTGGTATTGGGTTGTTGTATCTTGAAACGCAACATCGTCGCATGAGCGAAGTGTTGTTGTCGCAGATAACGGCATCTGTGTTCCAGAACGATACAGAGATTGTACACGAGGGTTACAGACTAGCTGCCGGTATTGCATTGGGGTTCGTGAATTTGGGCAAAGGTGACGATTTAAGAGGCTTGAACGATACTCATGTTATTGACAAGTTGATGACTTTAGCTGTGTCCATGAAAGATTTTCAACCCGTACAGGAATTAGGCAAATCCTGTTGTGGCGCCATTATGGCGTTGGCGTTTATCTATCTCAAGACCGAGAATCTTAATGTTGCTAACAAGTTGAAATTGCCCGATACAGAGCAGTTATTAGACTACATTCGTCCTGATTTGTTGTTCCTCAGATCCCTAGCGCGTAACTTAATCATGTGGAATGAGGTTGATTGCACCGTTGCGTGGGTGGAATCGCAGATGCCTGGTGCTATATTTGACCGCTACGTCAGAGATGACGGCAGAGAGTTTGCCCAACTAGACGGAGACCAATTGACTTATTTTAATGTGCTCGGAGGCGCTTGCTTATCAATGGCTTTGAAGTTTGCTTCTTCACATAACACTACTGCTAGAGATACTATATTGCACTACCTTGACAGAATCATGGAGTTGAGTAGCAAGCTGGCGGTGAACTACGATCAGAAGATAGCATACAATGGGTGTATCAGTCTACAGAACATTCTTGCTGTTTGTGCTTCTGTTATCATGACTGCAAGTGGTGACCTACAGGTGTTTAGACGGCTCCGCGTGTTGCACAATGACACCAATAAAACAATGGGCTTTGGTGGCTACATGGCTGTCAACACAGGCTTAGGGTTCTTGTTCCTAGGTGGTGGTCAGTATGCTTTTGACAACTCACCCTTTGCCATTGCAAGTTTGGCAACCGCGTTGTACCCAATCTATCCCACCGAGAATAGCGAGTATGAGGTTCATTTGCAAGCACTCAGACACTTTTGGACACTAGCCCTCGAACCAAGATGCTTAGTGGTACGAGATGTCAAAACGAACAAGCCTTGCAAGATCCCTATTTGTGTCACCATGAAAGACGGAACAGTTAAAGAGAGCTTATCGCCATGCTTGTTACCCGATATCAACGGCATTGCTACAATTGAAACCAAATCGGCAGACTTTTTCAAAGTGGTTCTAGATTTCCTATCCAATTCGGAATTTTTGGAGAAGTTCAAGCAATCATTGACGTTGTACGTTGACAAGAGGAAAAACTACCAGGTATTGAAACCCAATGTTGCGTCGATATTACAGAACAACCGCAAGCTTGACGAGGCCATAGAGTTAGACAACTCGGTTTTGGCTAATTCGGAGGTGATATCACGACTTGGAGGGAATGCACAAAAAATCTGGCAATTTGAAAACAATTCCCGTGCTGAAGCAGATTTATTTTCTTCTAGCACGCGTTCGGGATTATCGATATTCAATGTTATCGACAACCAATTGGAGTTGATAGATATCGTAGAAACCCCACAATCGGTGGAGAACATCTGGAACCTCAAGTTATTGTTTGAATACGCTACTAATTTGGTGCATAACGACGACTTGCATTATGTCTCGGTGGAGTTCATCGAGAGTCTCAAGCAAAGGTTATGGAAGAATTCATAGTTGGAGTAAATAGAGGAAGAATGTCTCGTGATCTCTAACTGCATAATATAACAGCATGTTTTAAATAGTTTGTTCAGTTTAGTGTTAGTGTTATGAGGTTGGGTGGTACAAAGCAGGAATAGCCGGGGGTGTGGATACAAAATTACGACATAACCGCCCCCTGCTGAGAAAGAACCGAGGGAGTACATAAAGGAGAGGCGGTGATGAAGTGATTTGATTTGAAGACGGAGGGGAGGGAGAAGCTTCTCCACTTCTCTGGGCACGTATTTGTTGAGTTATTATTCTACGTGTCTTAAACCCTACATGAACAATGAGACAATGAAAGGGTATGCTATGTTATGGGTTGAGTTGGTAAGAGTAGTGTGTCGTGTGCGCCCAAGAAATAGGAGAGTGATCGTGTACCTTTGTCCTAATTTAAGAATCTTGCGACCCACAACAACTGCAAGGGAGAGAGAGAGAGTGCTGCGACAATCTTAGTGGTTAACCATTTGCATATGTGTCGTGTCCAATCACCCAATTTTCTTGCTGTGTTTTTTTTTTCTTTTTTTTTCTTCACTCATTCAGTGTTCCACCCAGATTCTCATTTGACGTCGTTTAATCTGGAAATTTCCCATACCCCTAACCCATTACTTAAACTTAAACAACTGCCCCCAGTCAGGTTATTTCACAAAAAAATTCAGATGAAGTTTAGACCTCCTATGTCCTCATGGCATAGAACCTCTATTCGACTGAACACACCCCCATTCATGTACTGCACTTCCCCTGCAAACAACCTCACTAAACCATTATCCAGAGCATCCCAGATGGCCGAATCCGTAAATCACCCACAGGATCAGCAACACCAACCCCATCTGGCTCGTAATATCAACCAGAAAAGGTACTTCAGTTACTACTACTACCAATTCCCGAAAATCCCGAGACCCAAGCGTAATATGTTGTACTATTCCACCTGGTCAAGAAACCCGAACGCCAACGGTGGGAACAAACCTAACAAAAGGCGTATGTTACCCTTTGGAAATTTAAGAATTTCCAAAAGATCCTTCTCCAACGCCAACCAGAAATTGAAATCCAAGATCAAGAATTTCCGCATGGGCATCTTCTCAAGACGCGCCAGCACCAGACCGTACCACAAGAAAGAGCGTCGTCGTTTCATCAAATGGTGGACCATCACCTCCTTGACCGTTGTCTTGGGTGGTGTCTACGCCAAGATGAAATACGAGCGCGGCGAACACGAGGAAAACCCATACAAGATCAGACCCCAGTCATGGCACTTGTACGCGTACTCTACGTTGCCATTGAAGACAATCTCGAGATTGTGGGGCCAGGTCAACTCCATAAACTTGCCCGTCTGGATAAGGAGCCCTTCGTATAGGGTGTACTCTGCTATATTCGGCGTCAATTTGGACGAGATGAAAAACCCGGACTTGAAGAGTTATAATAACCTATCAGAGTTCTTCTATAGGGAAATCAGACCCGAAACAAGACCTATAGCGGATGGCGACTTGGTTTCGCCTACAGATGGGAAAGTGTTGAAGTTTGGTGTGGTGGATAATGGCGAGATTGAACAAGTTAAAGGAATGACGTATTCCATTGATGCCTTGTTGGGGTTGAACACTGGGAAATTGGCCGCTCCTACGCATTCATTGAGCTTTGACCATGACAGCGACGACGAGACGATTGTGCGTCGTGACGAGGAGTTTGCCAAGATCAACGGCATCTCGTATTCCATGGATGATATCGTGGGCGGTGACTCGAAGTCTACCTACCACATGAACGAGTTGAACTATGAGGACGAACATGATGGAACTGCTGCGGGAGAGAAGGCATCTTTCAGCAAGGAATTGCGTGTGGCTGAAGCACTTGCGCCAAATCCTGCTGAGTACATTCGTCAGAAGAACTTGTACTTTGCTGTGATTTACTTGGCACCTGGTGATTATCACCACTACCATTCCCCAACTAGTTGGGTCACGACGTTGAGACGTCATTTCATTGGTGAGTTGTTCTCCGTGGCACCATTCTTCCAGAAGACTCTACAAGGGTTGTTTGTGTTGAATGAAAGAGTGGCATTGTTGGGGTACTGGAAGTACGGCTTCTTCTCCATGATTCCAGTTGGTGCTACCAACGTCGGTAGTATTGTTGTCAACTTTGATAAAGACTTGAAGACAAACGATATCTATGAACACGAAGTGTATTCTTCGTCTGCTTCGTTGTCCTCCACGGCTGTTAATGAGAATACCCCATTGTTGGAAGAAGAAAGAGATTATTCCGCCAGCGATGTTTTAACCATAACCAACAGCGAGTACGAGGACAAGAAACGCAAGAAGTTGAGGAAGAATACGGTGTATGAAGCCACATATACCAATGCCAGCAGGTTGTTAGGAGGATACCCATTGACCAAAGGACAAGATATTGGTGGATTCAAGTTAGGTTCGACTGTTGTTTTAATCTTCGAAGCACCTGACAACTTTAAGTTTGATTTAGAGATTGGACAGAAGGTTAAGGTTGGCCAATCCTTGGGTGGCTTCGTATAATCCTGAGAGAAGGATCTGATTAGATTGTAGAAACGAATATATTCCGTAGATCGTACACGACTAAAAATTAAAAGAGAGAAAAATACACGAAAGTTTAATTACACAAAAAGATGGACGAGTGTTGTTAGTCGTGTGGGGTGGCTAGAAAAGCCTGACAAAATCAAAATTTTCTTTTTCCCTTTAATCAAACAATACGTGTTTCTCATAAACACGAGTGGGTTTCTTCTTTTTCAACAACACAAGATTACCACTTCATTTGCATATTCTAAGAACACTTTACTTTTCACTCCTTTAACTATTATCACTATCATTCCACAACCATGTCATTCTTAAACACCATACGAGGTCTCGGAAGAGGCTCCAAGAAGAACAAGAAGGACTTGGAACCAACGCAACCGTCATTATACGCCCACTCAAACCTATCTGGAAGCAATTTGAGACGAACCCAGTCCCCCACCAAGGGTTCGCCCACCAAGATGTCCGCTAGGGGCGCCACAGGAAACTACACATCATCACCCACCAAGCGCAACAAACTACAACAACAACAGCAACCGCAGTTTGAACAACAACATCATCATCATCAGCAACCACAACAATCAGAACAGAGCATACTGCCGCTGAAGAGGTCGACTGTGCAGACAGTATCCAGTAACGCCACAAGCGCCGAACCTCCATTGTTTTTATGCGAGCCATATGTCAAATCAGCCTTGGTTAAAGGTTCGTTCAAGACGATTGTGCAGCTTCCGAAATACGTTGACTCCTTCGAGTGGTTGGCGCTTAACATCTTTGAACTCTTCAATCACTTGAACAGATTTTACGGGGTAATTCAAGAATACGACATCCCAGAGACATGTCCTACGATGAACGCAGGTCCAAATACGAACTACTTGTGGTTGAACTCGAATGGCCAGGCGGTGAACTTGCCTGCTTGCCAGTACATCGAGTATGTCATTGCGTGGATATCCAACAAATTGAACGATCAGAGCGTGTTCCCGACCAAGAACGGCGGCGCATTCCCGCCAAACTTTGTCAAGGACTGCAAGAACATCACGAGGCAGATGTTTAGGATCTTTGCTCATATTTATTACAACCATTTCGACACAATTGTGCATTTGTCCTTGGAGGCTCATTGGAACTCATTCTTTGCCCATTTTGTCTCCTTTGTCAAAGAGTTCAATTTGGTGGATAGGACAGAAATGGAGCCTTTGATTCCGTTGATTGACAACTTGGAACAGCAGGGCAAGATCATCTAGATCATTCTTAGAGATACATAGGGAAGTACATTATACACATACACTAGGTTTAGTCACTTTTATATCATTGGGGTTGTAGAGCGGTTTCTGTCAAAGCATTCGCAGCTGATAACGACAAGCAACTCCGCTCTCTATCGCCAGACAGCCAAAATCTCAAGGGCGAACCGTGCAGCCAGAAAAAA
>JAJMBE010000054.1:0-80125 GCA_030565125.1 Candida pseudoviswanathii | reverse complement strand
TGTGTGTGTGTGTGTGTGTGTGTGTGTGTGTGTGTGTGTGTGTGTGTGTGTGTGTTGGAGAGTGCCAGTGGCGTGTTGTCTTATGGTATCGGCGCCGGCAGAAGAGCAAATGTACGAACGAAAAAAAGAGCGACAAACGATTGCTCCAGAATATGGGGGGCGCGCGGGAAGGCACACGGGGCCCCTGATAGCGCGGGCCATTCTTCATTGGACTAGTTTCATCTATTATATATAAAAAGGGAGTGCTTGTTCGTGACTCTCATTATAGTCGTACGTAATCTTCATAATCTACAAAATAAACCGTAACAGAAACGTTTCTAAGCAACGACACCAACAGACTTGCCTTCCGTCAATCTCTTTTCAGTCAAGGCAGCAATAATGGCAGCACCGACACCACTACCATCCTCGGCAGCGACAATGACAATTGGGTCTTCCTTCATAGAGGCGGGCCATCCGTAGATGTCTCTCAAAGCTTTGGCGGCTCTTTCTTTGAAACCTGGGTATTTATTGAAGACAGAACCGTCGGCAGCAATGTGCGCTGTCTCGTAACCTCTCTTTTGGCAAATAGCGGCGATACCACAGACAGACAATCTGGCGGATCTTTCACCAATCAATTCAGAAAGACGACGTATGATCTTTCTTTCTGCTTCGGTGGTTTGGATGCCCAATTCGTCCTGGAAGATGTCAGCGACATCAGACAAGTTTTCGAATGGGTCTTGTTCGATTCTGGATGGGAAGGAAGTGTCCATGACGTATGGTTTTCTCAATTTGTCAATGTTTTGACCTTTGAACATCAATTTCTTTTCGTCAGCCAATTCCAATAAGAGAAATCTCAAAAGTTCACCCAAGTAGTAACCGGAGTTCATCTTCTCGAAGGATTGCTGACCTGGCTTAGGAGATTCGGCGTCGATTTGGATATCGTATTTGGTTCTTGGCAAGATAACGTGCTCGTTGTCAAAGGAACCGTACTCACAGTTGATAGCCATCAACGAGGTAGGTGGAATGTCGCTATCTAATCTGCCTTCCAATTTTAGAATGTCGCCAACAACATCGTAGTAGGCACCGTTGACACCAGTACCGAAGATGACACCCATCTTTGTTTCTGGATCGGTGTACAAAGAAGCCACCAAAGTACCAGTGGTATCGTTAATCAATGCAACAACGTCGATTGGAACACCAACTTTCTTAACAGCCGCTTGCAACATTGGGACAACATCGTTACCTTCGATGCCCTCAATGGCCCAACCTTTGGTCCATCTTTGCAAGATACCTTCGTTGATACGGTCTTGCGAAGCTGGGTAACTGAAAGTGAAACCCAATGGGATTGCATGAGTGACACCATCTGGGAAGACTTCGTCAACGACTTGTTTCAAACACTTGGCAACAAAGTCCCACAATTCGTCCTTGCTGGAAGTTCTCATGTGTGATGGCAAGGCGAATTTGGATTGAGTAGTGTCGAAATCTCTGTTACCGCCCAATTTGACCAAGACGACTCTCAAGTTGGTACCACCCAAATCAATGGCGATGTAGTTACCGGTTTCTTTACCAGTTGGATACTCCATGACCCAACCTGGGATCATAGGAATGTTGCCACCTTGTTTGGACAACCCACGGTCCAATTCTGTGATGAAATGCGCGACAATGGCTCTCAAAGTCTCAGCGGAAATGGTGAATTCTTTTTCATATGGCTTGATAGCTTCCAATAACTGGACTGGGACATCAGTGAAGGTACCCTTTCTAGGCTGGACTGGCTTTGGACCGAGGTGAACCATGATGGACTAGTTTTTCTGTTTTTTTTTAGTGATACTGTGATGGAGATTTGTAATATGGATAAGGATGAAGCGGCAATTGAACTGAAACACTATATTAAGCAGTACAATCCAGTTGTAGTTAATATCTCTCTGGGGGAATGCAGACGATAGACAAAGAAAAGTGGAAATCAACAGGATCCTAAAAAATTTTTCAGCAAAAGAAATGTACTTTTTATTATCTATTTATATTCCAGAAAATTTGTCGTTGGGCTTAGACTGGACGATCCCATTGTTTCGGTTGAATTTGAGTCTAATCCGGAGAATCACAAAGCGCGCGCCAGACGACCACCGTCCGCGGCGACCACCACCTCGGTGGCGCTTCCCCCCGCCTTATGGTCGTGCGAGCTCCCGGTGCAATCGCTGCCTTCCCCCAATAACAAGAAAAAGGGAAAATTTTTCTCAACGACACAAAACAGGAAAAACATTACATCACCCCATGGTGTTGAGTTTTTCCGACAAATACACACACGGTTAGCTACAGCCCATAACCGGACACACACGTTTGACTGGCTGCACTATTCACCTCAGAGATCAACTGACGTTTCTTGTTGCTGCGCATTCTCCTCATGTCCACGCTAAAGTGGCCCACGGGGAACTAATTTCCGAGGCCAAGGCGATCGTGCTTGATTCGTGGGGAGACTTGTATAACGTCACGTTAAATCTCGGCCCTCCAACGTTGTAATAAAGCTCGTGGTAACGGGTCACTAAACCGTTTTGCTTAGTTTTAAGAATAGAAAAATAATTGTTCCGAGAAACGTTGCGGATCTTAAAAAAGTTAATCCATTGTCAACGGTTATGATCGTTTCGCCCTCGAGATCATTATTTTTTTTGGCTGAAAGTCTGCCCGACATAAACGAAGCCAATTGAGCGATCTCTCCGCAGTTAGTAATGTTGCGTATGTAAGGTGGCCCCGAAAAAGCTCTGGTATTAACCGTCTGTCCTCCACATCACCTGGTGGAGGAGCAACTGCCTCAACGCAGTATAAGCAAGCAGGAGCTGTCTCCCCACGAAACCCAACCCAACACTCGGTTATTTCTTTTTTTTTTTTCGTGTTTAACGGTGGAGGACCAACAACGGTTATCACCAAACCCTACCATCGCAATATCCAAGGACCCTCCCAAATTATTAACTTCATGACCTCTTTAGACCAACTAATCTGTATTATCTTTTACTTTTTTTCCCCCTCTCTCATTGTATTGCATCTCATTGTAACATGATTTGGGCCCCGATTACTAATAAACAAGAAGAAGAAAAAAAAGGAAAACTGTGGCATCGCTTGGACTGTGGAACATGGCAGCCCAAGAAACCAGATCATTTTAATGGGAGAAGTCTTGTAGGGAAAAATTTTTCATAGTAAAGAGCTTGTCTTTCTTCTACTCCCATCACGACTCCAACCAACCGCACATTCAACATGTCATTCCAGGAGATTCCTATTCTTGATTTGCAAGAAGCGTTCGATGAGTCTACGAAGCCTCAGTTTTTGGCGAAGTTACAAGATGCCGTGATCAATGTGGGATTCTTGTTGTTGAAAAACTACGAGTCCTTGGGCCCAACCAAGGAAGAACTCGAAGCCATCAAGCAACAGTCGTTCGAGTTCTTTGCCTTGCCCGACAATGTCAAGCAACAAGTCGAGATGATCAACAGTCCCCACTTTTTGGGATTCACCAGATTGGCCAACGAAATCACCGCATCACACACCGACTGGAGAGAACAGATTGATCTTGCAACCGAGTTGCCAGCTCCTAAAGCAGGAGAGCCATTGTACAGGAATATCGAGGGTCCAAACTTGTGGCCCGATGCCAACGAAATCCCCAACTTTAGATCAACCGTGGAGACTTTTATCACCAAGATGACAAGATTGAGCAACACGTTCAAAGACTTGGTTGCTGAGTCCATTGGCATTGACCCCAAAGTCTTGAACGAATACTTCAAGCCAAACCAGCAATGTAAGATGAAGTTGATTGCTTACCCCGATGTCTCACAGTTGACTTCCACCAAGTCCGTTGCCCTAGATGACACCCCAGAAACAAACCAAGGTGTTGGCCCACATAGGGACTCCGACTTGATCACGTACATCTACCAGGCTACTGAGCACCAAAACTCGTTGGAGGTGCAAAACTTCCAGGGCAAGTGGATAGCGGTTCCAAACATCGCAGGCCATTTGGTTGTCAACAACGGCCAGACCTTGCAAGCCATCACGCAAGGTGTCGCCAAAGCTACCATACACAGAGTCTTGATTCCTGAAGCAGGATCAGGCACGAGAATCTCCATCCCATTCTTCCAAACTATCGATTTGGACAGCTCTAAAGCTGCCGTCGAAAGCATACCTAAGGAAGTTCTTGCCTTGAAGGAGGAAAGAGATAAGAAGATCAAGGACTGGGGCGTCGATACCGGATTCCAGTTTGAGCCCGATGTGACCAAGGAACCTATTGGCCATGCTGTTTTCAGGAACAGGATCAAATCACACCAAGACGTTGCCAAGAAGTGGTACCCTGAAGTGTTGGAACAAGTCTTGAGAGAGTATGTTCATTAGTGTGTATGTGTATGTGATATACTTTCGAATGATTTATTGTACGCTTTTAATTGTCTATAAGTACATATAAACCAAGGGCAATACCAAAGTGATGAACGTGCACATTACGTAATAGTAGACGATGTAGACGATGAAATCTAGCATGTAGAACGTGCTCGTTACAAACAACACCACGGTCAACATCAACGCCCAGTGCAACCGGTCGTACCCCAACTGGCGAATCCTGACGTCGTACAACGGAAGCAAGATGTTGACTTCAACGGCAAACAAGACAAAAGCAAATGCTTCTAGGGTCGAGTTCAATCTCGATGCAAGCACAATTGCGTTCGACAAAGAAATGTTGGTCGACAATATCGGTCTGTAGCTCATCTGCAGTGAGTACTCGTGGAAAATTGCGTTCGCCAAGCATAGCATGAAGGATATCGCCCAGATGGAGTCAGACGACGTTGACTTACTTAAAGACTTTAGAATGGGGGACAATATCAATAGTATGAACGTGATCACCATCAAAGACTTCATGTTCATCGCAGCGTTCTTATTGAACAAGAAAGCAACGAATGATAGCGTGGTTATCACGAGCGTTGGTACAATAGGGTCCCATTGCTCCACGTGTATTCCAACAAATAACAAGATCACTTGCAAGATACATGACATGTAAAAGGGTATCAACGAGAAATCTTCGACTAGCTTGCGGTAGGTGTACTTACTGAGCGGTTTGTTCTTCTTCAACTGGGAAAGGAACGACTTATCCGTGTAGTTGTCTGGGTAGGGTTGCTTCAAGTATAGTAGTTTCTTCCATGGTGGGAGTGGTGATGATGGTGCATCGTACAGTTGTTCTTGTTGGTATGGCGCAGGTATTCCGCCCTGTGAATCCGAGTCCATCAGCCTTATGCTGTCATTTAAGCAAATGCAATTAGAAGACCGGAAAAGGAAAAAGAAAAAAAAAGTGACAACTAAAAAAGAGAGAGGCAGGAATATCGATATCACCAGACGGCAGCAGTCCCACGTTTAACCATGAGTCTGCTGAACCATTTACAGCCGCTGAAGAGCGAAGGGTCATCAGTCAAATTGGCCGTACCGAACCGACATTCCTATGCCACGTCCATATCGTCCATGAACCACAGCAACCTATCTCCGCTGCATTTTGCCAGCCTGCGCCCGCCCAACACGAGATCGGGGTCAAGCGCCCACTACAGATTGTCAAGAACCAATACTAATGTGACTGCCGATAACTATTCAACACAAGATTCGCAGAGCATAGCGACAATAGACAAGATCCCAGCAACGAAACCTACAGTGACGTACCTGGACAAGCTTTGGACGCAGATCGATGTGCTAGACGATGTCAAGAACATGGCCAACGAGGTGAGAGCCAAGGGGTCCTTTTTCAACGACAAGTTCAACATGGAACTAGATAAACTCAAGGCGCTGCAGGAAAAGCTATTGAGTACCATGTCGACACAGCAGTTTAACGATATAAACAACAACGAGCACCAGAAACAGCACTTCTACCAATTGAATACAATCACACCGTCGATACACCCAGGTGATAATACAATAAAGGAAGAACAACTCACCAAGGAAGACGAGGAGGCAGAGCAAGAGCTGAGAAGAAAGAAAGTCGTCCAAGAGAAGATCAATGCTTTTTTCAAGCACGACGATAAGGAAGAGGATTTGGAGTTTAAAAACCAAACTATCTATAGAAAGGAGAACTTTGAAGAGATCAACATGTATGTGTCCCAGATAAAGAAGGACTTGAAAGGTCTAGGCGAGTCAATGAAAAAGTTTGATGAGTCCACGAGGGAGATTTGGTAAGTTTATAGAGAGATCACGAATATAAGACCCACGCTCAGCCATATTGCCAGAGGTAGTGGCATTGTGTACAATTTCTCTCTCTCTCGTTCACCAAAAAAAAAAAACACAGCGAAACTCCACCCATCAGAATATTTCAGACCTTGAGACCGTCAGTACATTACGTCCAGCACACAACACCACATCACACCAGCCAAAATCAATTAACACATCCCTCTTAGAATGGCCGGAGAGAACAAAGACGCACAATCAAACCAGGTTGCGGCAGCTGTACAGGCACAAAACCTGGCCAACTCGTCGAGTGCGGCCCAGGGCAGCCAGCCTGCCCAACAACAACAACAACAACAACAAGCGCAACAGCAGAAACCTGGGGCAACCCGTCCAGCACAGGGAAGAATGAACCAGCCGCAGTACTCACAGGCCGATTTGGATAGAATAGTGTTGGAATACTTGAACAAGAAAGGGTACCATAGAACAGAAGCACAACTTAGACTTGAGAGCTCCAATATCCCGACCCAAAACGTGCCACCCGTGACGCCAGCAACAACAACGTTGGCCGCGCCGGGGGAATTGGCAGATAATGGCAACAACAAGGATCTCAAGGATAAGTTGACCAAAAGCGAAAGAGAATTGAAGGACTTGCGTGAGAAACAGGCAAAGGTTGAACGAGAATTGAGAGAGACCAAAGATCGAGAATTGAGAATCATCAAGGAGAAGGACTTGAAGGATTTGAAAGAATTGGAAGTGAAGACCAAGAGGGAGAACAACCCGGAGATTTACTTTACCGCTTACTCGATGTTGAGAAGATGGGTTGACTCCTCGTTGGATTTGTACAAGCCGGAGTTGTCAAGAGTGTTGTACCCATTGTTCATCCACTGTTTCTTGGAATTGATTTCCAAAGGCTTTCCGAACGAGGCAAAAGAGTTTTTCGACAAGTTTAAGTCAGACCACTTGATATTGCATGGTGTGGAAGTTAAGAAGTTTGCCGGGTTGTCATTGCCTGAACACTTGGAAGAGAATGATTTGGCAACTGCTTATAGTAAGTACAAGTACCGTATTTTGGTGTCGAAAACATCGTTGAACTTGTTGTTGTATTTCCTCCACGAGAACGAAGCTGTTGGAGGGGGTATTTTGATCCGTATAATAAACCAGTACTTGGACCCTGTTATCTCGACGACAAGGCCGGACAAGATTGACCAAGAAGGAGAAGCAAACCCCGAGGAAGGTATTTCCAAGTACGTTGCTGACACAAACGAAGTTGAAAAGTTCAATGAACAAAATGTCAAGTTGGGCAAGATGCCTATAGACCCTGAGGTGTCCAAAGAAGTTGAAGCTGAGTTGAAAGTCAAAGATGAAAAGATCGAGCCTGTTAATGGGAAGACGTTAACTGAAGAATTCCAGGAGATGATTAAGCCTGAGCTGGATCTGCCCGCTAGGGAGTCGTTACCGTTGCCATTGAAGGATGCAAACGACATCAAGAAAATGATATTGCAAGTGGAAGACTCGCGTTCCAAGATCAAGTTGGGCGCCATCCAGGCAAGTTCTCCGTCCGTGTGTATGTACACGTTCCACAACACCAACAACGACATGACGTGCATCGAGTTCAACGACGATTCTACCATGGTGGCTGCTGGTTTCCAGGACAGTTATATCAAGTTGTGGAGCCTCGACGGTAAGCCATTGAAATCGATGTTGAAGCGCGACCGCCATAAGCCACAGGAAAACACGCGTAAGCTAATCGGACACAGCGGGCCAGTGTATGGCGTTTCGTTTTCGCCAGACAACAAGTACCTCTTGTCGTGCTCAGAGGACAAAACCGTGAGGTTGTGGTCGTTGGACACATTCACAGCCTTGGTTTCCTACAAGGGCCACACGCATCCTGTTTGGGACGTCAAGTTTTCACCCTTGGGACACTATTTTGTCACTGCATCGCATGACCAGACAGCGAGATTGTGGGCCACAGATCACATCTACCCCTTGCGTATATTTGCGGGCCACATCAATGACGTTGATTGCGTCGAGTTCCATCCTAACTCCAACTACGTGTTTACTGGATCGAGTGACAGAACGTGTCGTATGTGGGATGTCCAGACAGGTAACTGTGTGAGAGTGTTTTTGGGCCACACAAACCCCGTCAATTGTCTTGCGGTGTCGCCCGACGGTAGATGGTTGGCCAGTGGTGGTGAAGACGGTATAATCTGTGTGTGGGACATCGGCAACGGTAGACGATTGAAGAGTATGAGAGGTCACGCTAGAGCATCCATTTACTCGTTGGCCTTCTCCAAAGACGGTACGGTTTTGATCAGTGGGTGTGCTGACAACAGTGTGAGAGTGTGGGATGTCAAGAAGAACACAAACGACGCAAATCCGGAACCGGAAGCCTTTGTGAATAACAATGGCAATGGGGCTGCCAGTACTGATGGCAATCAATCTTCACAGCAACAGAACCAGCAGCAGCAGCAACAGCAGCAGCAACAACAAACCAAGAAGGAGTCGATTGCTACCAGCGATCACATGAATGCGTTCTTCACCAAGAAGACCCCTGTCTACAAGGTCCATTTTACACGTAGAAATTTGTGTCTTGCAGCAGGTGCCTTCCAAGGCTGAGCAAGTATGTATTTATATATATAAAAAAAGAACTGTAATAATAATAACGACGATGCTACACACTGTGAATATTTGAAACGTTACTGGACCTGAAGAATTTTGCAGAATCACAAAACCCACGAAAGATCAGCGGTGGTACATGTGAGACGACAACGCGTTCAACGTTGCTGTAAAAAAAGGGGGGAAAACAAAGAGTACGAAAAATTGCAAAAAAAGAATCAGAAAAAGCCTTGCAAGATGTCTGGTGGCTGAGGTCTGTTAGGTGCCTTTTTGACGGCAGCGTGGAAATTGGCTGAAGTGTAAGCCCATTGAGCGACTTTTTAGTGGGCATTTTGTGTACCCACTCAGTTCAATTCATATTCTCTGTGGCAGCAATAACACAGCAAGCATTTGCAATGCCCCACACTTTTCCTTTGGCACACACTTTGTTGCGCTCTATATCTACCCAAATTTCAGGTCAATCTGACACTAGCCATTGGTGGCCCGGCTAGGTTTGGTGTCGTAGTCAGCAAGCAAGAATGTGTTGAAACGAGAACACCACCACAATAATCATAGTGGCACGCAATTAGGGATAATGACGCTTTTCAAACCTGTGGTCTAATTTTGGAAACTGAGTAGCAACAGTAGTTGCCAAATGCAGTCTTACATAATCGACACTGAAGGAGAAAACAGCCCTAAAAACGTAAACGTAAACATGAGAGTTGTGCATTTCTAAAGGAGGCAAGGCGCCAGTTTACGTTTTAGGAACACTCAATTGTGAAATTCCCTCAGCGGTATAAATACCAGAGGACATCCTTGCTACTGGAAAACTTTCTGCATCTCTTCTTCCTTCTTCACCAAACTACAACTATGAAATTCTCCGCTACTTTGCTCGCTTTATCTGTCTCCGTCGCTACCGTCTTGGCCGCTGACTCATCTTCTGGCGGTGCTGCCTCCTCCCTCGCCTCCAAGGCAACCTCCAAGGCCGACTCTGCTGCCAGCGGTGCCACTTCTAAGGCCGACTCTGCTGCCAGTGGTGCTTCCTCCAAGGCTGACTCCGCCGCCAGCGGTGCTTCTTCCAGGGCCAGCTCAGCTACTGCTGAATCCAAGTCTGGTTCTTCTTCTGCTTCTTCTGGCTCAAGCTCTGCTTCTGGATCCAGTTCCGCTTCTGGTCTTGCTCCAGCTGTTGTTGCTGGCGGTGCTGGTTCCATCGCCGCTATTGCCGGTCTCTTGTTGTTGTAAGACAGGACGAGGTTTGTGAATACTATTTAGATTTGTAGTTTCTGTTTTATGTATAACTTGATTTACTTTGAGAATCTGTTTTTTTTGCAATCAAGCGGTGCCAAGAAAAAAAGGACATTGACACACGCCAGGCCCTCCTGGGAAAGCTTAGATGTTCTTTACGAGTGAGAACCAGGTTTTTGAATGAATGGGAGAGAGAGTATCAACAACGAAGAGCTGTTGTCTGGCTCTTGGTGACCACGTTGTCTTTCATGATAAGCCTTGAAAACAGGCTTGTGGACAAACAACCGGTTAGTCGTTACGAAAGGTGGCGTCGGGTGAGTTTATCCAAAGGTCAAAAATGCCTCAGACACGAAGTTAGTCAGACAGCTTCAGGCTTGAATAAATGAGCCCACTGTTCGGTGTCCATTGAGATCCAAGCCTCAATAAGCTTTCTTGTTGCACAAGAAAACACACTGTTTCGTAATTAGCTTACATTGGCTAGATTCAGGGGTAGAAGCAGAAAGCACACGGATTTTCTTTTCTAGACAGAAGACACGAAGCTTGTGACACGACCAGAATCCTCTCTCTCCATCCCCCATTGTTCCAGACCTTGAAGCATCGCCTTCTTTTTCTTTTGCTTTCTTTTTCATAATTGTTCTAACGTGTCTGTACGTTCTTGCTCCGTGCAAACCTACCTATTCAAGTAAAGTTCTTGGGGGAAGGGGGAGCGTCGAGATTGGCATACGAAACAATTGAGGGGCATGAGTGGAGTAATACAAGAACAGGTTACCCTGAGAAGTCTGTGTCCACAAAGTGCGTAGATCTGAATGGAGTGGGCGAACAAGACGTCACGAAGAAAAGCTTAAAGCCCATTCTTTTTAGATGACACAACAATTACTGATCAAGGGAAGTCTCCCTTAGTCACAAAGAGACATCGCACGGTAGGGCTCGTCGGTTGTAGCTCTGGCCATTGGGCGTAATTATTTTCTTTTTTTGCGCGCGCGCGAGCGAGCGAGCGAGGGGGCCATTTTGGCACCAGGAGGTTGATTCGATGGCCACATCGCGACACATCCTACGTTGCTTCACATCAACGCTTTCCCTCCCAAAAGGCACCCTCTTTCGCTTACAGGAGCGGGTCGACGGTTTAGTTGTGGAGTAGTGCATCCGGTGCAAAACCTCAGACTTCGCGCGTTCGAGATGTGGTTGTGTAGATCACTCTAAAGATTTCTGATTTCTCTCGTACTATCCCAAACAAGTAATTGCCTAATTGGGAAATTTCTTTTATAGAAAGAATACAATGCTTTCCCCACCACGGCCAAACTTCCATAGCCACTCCGACTATAAATACTTGATCTGTTTCTCTCAGGGAAGAATTTTTCGTTTCTGTTTTGCCAAAAAGTTCCTATTTCTTCTTCTTCCTCAGTTTCTTCTACCACGACTACTCCTCCAGAAATTCTCCCTATACGAAACACACACATCTACAATGAAATTCACTACTTCCTTCTCCTTAGCTGCTTTATTCGCTTCCTTGGTCGCTTCCGCTGACGTCCCACAATCCCAAATCGACTTCTTCACTGCTTTGGTTGGCGACTATCAAGACCACAAGACCGAGTATATCAGATACTTTGCTACTGCCCAGGATGTCCCAGATCAATTGAAGACCATCGCTACCCAAGTCTTGACCTACACCGACGATTCATACACTACATTGTTGGAAAACGAATCCCTTAATGTCCCCGAATTGGAAAGCTATGCCACTGAATTGCCATGGTACAGCAGGCTCGAAGAAGCCGCTGGCGGTGACGCCTCCGGTGCCGCCTCCGCTTCTGCCACCGGAAGAGGATCAGGATCTGCTTCTGCCTCTGCTACTTCCAAGGCTGCCAGTGCCTCGGGATCTGGTTCCTCCAGTGCTACTTCCAGTGCTTCTGCTACTACTACCAGTGCTGCTGGTAACGCCAACGGCATCATTGCTCCAGTCGGCGCCGCCTTGGGTGCCTTGGCTGTTGCATTGATGTAAGAGCCATGAAACAACGATCATAATAATAATAATAATCATTATACATTAAAACAAGGAGACGATCCATTGCACAATACCACCATCACAGTCACATTTAGTTCATGCTTTGTTTTCGGTTTTTCTGAAATATTTTCAACTTTTTCTGCTTTCGCTTGTATATTATTGGGGTTTCTAGACTTTATTGATGAAACATTGTATATTAATTAATATATACCACTGACATTTTGGTTTTACCTTTACATTCACGCAGTCATGAACAACTCTAGATACTTTAGGTTCCAAAGGAAGTTGTCCAAACAGTCCAAGGGCACGTCACTGACTATGTTTTCCGAACCGATGATCAAATTTTGGACGTTGTCAATTAAAATCATGAGGTTCTTGTTCATCAACTTTAGACCATACTCAAAATTCTGGTTCATTACCATGTACTGGTTGCCACTCAACACCTTTTCGTTGCTCCGTGCATCATAAAACAACGGGAACTTGAACGGTTTGGTGATGTTGCGTGGAGTTTTCTTGGGTATAGGATACTCCTCGGATATCTCATCGAGTATATAGCTCTGATTCCCAGCAAGCACCATCTTGTACTTCAATTTTGAGTTTGTCAAATTGGATATCGTCATGATGAGTTGGACAATGAGCGCTAAACACGCGTTGATTTGGTTCACTTTGAAGTTATGAAACTGGAACTCACTTTCAAACCTGGGCTCGTAGTACAGATTTTTCAAATTGATCTTGGGGTTGTTGTAGTAGCAGACTGCCAAGAGGTCCTGGTGGTCTTGTGGGAACTGGAAACCTAGTATGGAAAAATTCGTCGAGTCAATGGTGGTTATAGGGAATATGAAGTCCACAATTTGAATGTATTTCTTCAAAAGCTCATTCAACTGTGGCTGCAAGGCCACCTCGGATTGCTGGACGCCTTGTATCTCCGAATTGTACAATTCCAACTTGCGCTCAATCAATTCTTTGGTGTTGCTGTTAAAGTTTTCAATCATCTGCTCCAAGTCTTTGAGTTGCTGTTTGCGGTTGTAGATCTTGTTGGACAACTCCTCGTTGCTCGCCTTCATGGCGCTCACATCGTGCGTTAGCTTGTCCACTTGAAACCGGAGCCTGTCAAGGATGATGGTGATGTTGTTGATATTATTATAGTTCTGTAGATTGCCAATGTGGCACTTTATCTGCTGGATCAAGTTGTGCTTGGAAATCGTCAATTCTTGCAACGTATTGGACAAGTAGTTTAGACGGCGCATAGAATCAAACGTGTACGACGGGATGGCCCGCATTTGTACCTTCGTGTTTATGGAATTAGCTTCTTTCGTTAGCATATCTCTATAGCTGAACCATTGGTCATTCAACTGTAACGAAAGCGTATTGCTCTTGAACAAATCAAAATCGTTGTGCTGGTTGCCTATATGCACCGACTTCCATAGATTTAGCTTGTACAAGCACAACATTTCCCAGTTCTTATCAGTCTTGCACCAAAGCTTGACTATGAACTTGTGGATGTTTGGTGCAATATGTGGTAGATCAACTTCGAATTGCGGGTTCATTTCACCGCTTATCACCTCACTGATATATAGGAGTTTGCCATTTGACAAATGAATAGATATGAACGTCGTGAGCAACGAGGTCAGATTGAATTTAACCAAGTTCTCGGGGTTTATATCATCCTCGATCTGGAGACTGGGTACGACTCCATTCGTCACAGTTAGGGTGCTTCGGCGTCGACCCAATCGTTTTGGTGGTGGTGGTTGCTGCGAGTCACTTAGCTGTGGTGTTGCCTCTTCATCAACGTCCAACGATAAGTTGAAAAACTTGATTGACCGTAGGTTTGTCAATTTGTCTTTGTAATGCACCACGTGTGGTTTCCTATTATTTATGCCATTCATGGTTTAGTGTGCATAGTGCTTAGGGATGGTGGTGAGCTTGGGGGGTGTTTACCCACAGCGAGATTTGATAATTTTTCCCATTTTGAACTTTTCGTTAAATTGGCAGAAGCTGTGGTAGGGTGCTCCTTCAAAAAAACAGTACCATACAAGTGATGTGGTTACGATCAGCTTCACCGTTGGGTTTGGGATAGTGCTACGGCCAAGTCAACCCAGCTTTATCAAGAGTGTGGGTCTGGGGCAAGGGTGTAGGTCAGGTCTTTAACACGAGTCACGTGACAAAACCACCATCACCACACGGACAAAACGAAAACAGGAACGAAAAAAAAGCTACGGCATAAACAAACAAACAAACCCGTAACAACAAAAAAAGGACTTACCACCGCCCTCCTTACGACTCTACTCGAAGATATGGTGGACCAGGAGAGTATTCAGAGACACTACAAAACAAGAGAGGAACTAAAACAGATCGAGCATGAGGACAATGCGAGGAAGAGTTTGATCAAACTATCAATTCTCCAAGTGGTTACCAACAACCATTTCAAGAGCTTACAGCCAGTGGGGCGAGCTCGACGAGCCAAGAAACCGCCAGTGATACCACGCAAGTTGGTTTCCCCCACGAACTTGTCTGGAGAGCAACTTAACGAATACGAAGTGGCCATAAACAATCTCAAATTGGAGCACTCGACTACTTCCAAGCTCCAGGAGGCGAGAATAAACGCGTTGAAAGAGGAGAATATGAAGCTTAAAACTCAAGTCAAGGACCTAAAACTGTCAACCAGCAAACCGTCGCTGTTGAATTTCGGGAGCGGTCCATTTTCAATCAAATCTCGAACATCGACAATGGTCTCACCAAGTCTCAAAGTACCTACCAGCTTCAACAAAATCAGTGGGCCCAGCGTACCGCCATTTAACCCGTTGTCCGTATTTGATACCATTATGACACCAGTCAGGAAGTCCAAATTGACATTGAACAGACCTACTAGATCGAAAGCCGAGTTTTCTCCCCCGCCTGTCCATTCTGATACCACCTCAACAACTGTCGGTTTTCGAAGCAGCAGTGCCGTACCGTCATCCCCCACTAGAGCTGACATTTCCAGCAGCACACCCACAAAGTACATGGCCTCGTTTGACAAATCAGAGAATGAAGGATCGTCTTCCCCAGATTTCACACCCAAGAGAAGCAAATATAAGGATAAGATATCAGCAGACGAGACCGAGTTCTCAAGTTTTGCCAGCGCAAACTCCACCTTACGTGGTGACCACGATACCGATACAGAGAAGGACACCGAGAAACCAAGACGATCCAAGAGGATAAGGAAGCCTTCAAAGAAACTACAGTTGTCGAAATCGAAAAGGACGTTGGGAGCCAAGATAGGAAAGAATGGAGCTGATAAGCTTTCACATGGCTTGGATGACGATGATCTCAACCATTTGAATTTCTACGCAGATGAGAACTTCAAAGACTTGGGGTTGAGTCCGCCGAAAAAGCGACAACGCGGTGACGATGACGACGACGACGCAGAGAGTCAACAGCCTAAGCCTAAGAAACAAAAGAATGTGTTTAGCATTGAGTAGATAGACCCTGTATTATATGTACGATACCAGCAATGGCCGTTGGATGACTAATCCATTTGGTCGAAGTGTGGATTTCCCTGGCAAAGAAATGTCGTAGCGCGAATCTCGGTTTTCCTCCAGCCACGAAGAATGTCTTGCGTGAACTGGCGACCGGCCCACAGATTCGTGAGAAGAATTTTTTTTTCTTCCTCGTTTTATCTGGCTGTTCATATTTTCGCCACAGGATAGACAGACAGGCAGCTAACTATTCCCCTATTTGCCAACACGTGCCAGATGATTAGAGCTGCTAGAAGCCATAAAGTTAGAGCGCAGGCTCTGGTGTTGTTGAAGAGTGTGTCCAGGGCGTCTGTCAGACGTGCAACTTCAATGGCTACCCCGGGCTCGACCTCACCAGCAGCTGCAGCTTCCACAATGGTGCCACCAAATATCTCATTACCCCCACTTCTAAAAGGTTTGACAAACACTTACCCGTTTATGGTCCCTATTGTGCGCGATGGAGAGGTATACTTTGATTCCCCAAAGGACGAAAAGCCACCTTCCAAAGACAAGCCAGCGGCCAAGGAGAGATCAAAAAGAAAAGAGAAGGACAAAGGTAAAGAGGAGCCAGTCGAGAAGAAAGACGATAACGGCAAGAACAAAGACGTGAACGAACCTTCCAAGGACATCGATAGCAAGCCGACGGCTGATCCAAATAACCCCGTCTCATCTAGCTCTAAAGTTTCATCTGGCAGTGCTATTGACGGTGTTGGTGACAACAACGGCAACGGTAACAAGCCTGATGGCGACGATCCTGATGGTTCATCTCACATCAAGGTTCCACAAGCTACCCTGAAAACAGGGTTCTATGCTCCACTTTTGGCCATCCCCATGAGAGATCGCCCCCTTCTACCTGGGCGTCCAGGCAGCATCCAAGTCACTGACCCCAACGTGATAAACTGTTTGAAACAACTAATCCAGATCAGGATGCCATATTTTGTGTTGTTCCATGTCCGTGATATCGATCACGAACATTCTGCTTCGGACGTTATTCCAAACAAGGAATTTGTTCACGAAATCGGGACTTTGTGTCAGATCACCAAGGAGGTGCTGTCCCCTGGAACCGATTCCATGAACTTGTTGTTGTACCCTCACCAGAGAGTCAAGTTAGTCGACTTGAGTAGCCCCAAAGCTAGAAATGAAAATATCGAGAAGGAGCAAGCTAACTCGCCAACCTCCTTCTTGAAGAATTTTGAAGTCTCCTATGCGGTCACCGAGCCTCTTGAAGACGAACCATATGACAAGAATAGTGCTGAGATTGCAGTTTTCATGGACGAGATCAAAAGGATATGCAGCAAGCCTCCTTTCACCAGGATTTTGGATAACGAAAACAGCAGGGAGATTGCAAAGAACCCGTCTTTGCTTGCTGATTGTGTTGGTAGTACGGTTAGCGGCAAGCCAAAGCAGATCCAAGAAATTTTGGAAGGGTTGAATGTCAGAAACAAGTTGGAGCGTGCCTTGTTCTTGTTGCAGGACGAAGCTAATGCCGACGCTTTGAAACAGACTGCGATCAGAAACATCAGAGAACGCCAAGAGAGGATTAATTCGCAGAATTTGCTCAAGGAGTACATTAATGAGATTCTGAAGGTTGCCAAACTTTCTGGAAACACAAAGGTTGAAAAATTTGACGAAAGACTCAAGAAATTGAAGATGCCACAGGAAGCTTTGGACGCGTACAACACCGAGAAGGCAAAGTTGGGAACACAGAGTGACATGGAACAGCATGTTGTTGAGAGATACTTGGATTGGTTGACATCTATTCCGTTTGGTGTGTACTCCAAGGATTCCTTCAATGTCAAGCGTGCTCATGAGATCTTGGACAGAGACCATTACGGTTTACAAGATGTGAAGGATCGTATCTTGGAGTTCATTTCCGTGGGTAAGATTTCGGGCAATGTCAATGGTAAGATTTTGTGTTTGGTCGGTCCACCAGGTACTGGTAAAACTTCTATTGCTAAGTCTATTGCAGAATCGTTGAACCGTAAGTACACCAGAATTTCTGTAGGTGGTGTGCAAGACGTTCACGATGTCAAGGGACACAGAAGAACCTACGTTGCATCTTTACCAGGTAGAATCATCTTTGCTTTAACGCTGGCCAAAACTTCGAACCCGTTAATGTTGATTGATGAAATCGACAAGTTGGATACCACGGTGCACGGTGGTGCTGCAAGAGCATTCTTGGAAGTCTTGGACCCAGAGCAAAACCATTCGTTTGTGGATAGTTTTATTGAGGTCGGTGTTGACTTGTCCAAAGTTTTGTTTGTTTGTACTGCAAACTACCTTTATGACATTCCACCACCATTGAGGGACCGTATGGAAATCATCGAGGTCAACGGTTACACGAAGCACGACAAGATCCAAATCACCAAGGATTACTTGATCCCAGCTGCAGCCAAGAAGGTTGGATTGGAAGAAGGACACGTTGTTATCCCCGATGAAACGATAGCGAGATTGATTGATAAGTATTGCCGTGAAAGTGGTTTAAGAACTGTCAAGTCCTTCATTAATAGGATTTTCAGTAAAGCTTCAAGAAAGATTGTGGAGCAAGCTGAGGAGAACGAAGTCGAAGAGAGTCCAAAGGAAGCTGAAGCTACAGCAATAAAAGCTGAAGTTGATGAGTCTCCAAAGGAAACTGCTGTTGCAGAAGAAAAGTCCGCCGATAGGCTGGTCACTGCTGCCGTTGCACCAGCTGTGGCTCCAGTAAAGGAAATCGAAGACAACGTTAAGGATGAAGAAAAACCAAAGGAAGCCGAGCAAGAGGAAAAGAAGGACGCGGATGAAGATGTGGCAGTTCAAAAATTAGTGCTCCCTCCTGACATCAAGATAGTTGTCACTCCTGAAACCTTGAAGGACTACGTTGGGGCCGAGCTTTACACCAAGGACAGATTGTATGAAACGTTGGCCCCTGGTGTTGCCACCGGGTTGTCGGTCAGCTCATCTGGAGACGGTGATGCGATGTACATCGAGTCTATTGTGACTGACTCTATAAGGTCGGATCTTGGCAATGCTGGTTTGCATGTGACTGGTTCGTTGAAGGACGTCATGAAAGAATCGAGTTACATTTCTTATTCTTTTGCCAAACAATTCATAAGCAAGAAGTTCCCTGAGAATAAGTTCTTTGAAGCAGCACACATCCATGTTCACTGTCCACAAGGAGGTATTCCTAAAGATGGACCATCTGCTGGTATTGCATTTACTTCTTCTTTGATCTCCTTGGCGTTGAACAAATCGTTGCCAAACGACGTAGCTATGACGGGTGAGATAACTTTGACTGGTAAAGTTTTGCCCATTGGTGGCTTGAGGGAAAAATCTTTGGGTGCCAAGAGAGCCGGATACAACAGGATCATTTACCCTAAGGATTGCCAATCCCAATTGGATGAGCTCCCAGATGACGTCAAGGAGGGTATCACGTATATCCCTGTTGAATGGTACCACGAGGCTTACGAAGAGTTGTTCAAGGACGTGACACAAGAAGAAGGTAACAACACTTGGAAAGAAGAGTTTGCCAAGTTAGAAGAAACGAGAAAGAGTAAGAGAAAAAATTAACGTTTGACGTTGTCGTAATATATTTCTACCTTTGCATCGTATAGTGTTTATATATAGTAACATTTCCTGAACATAGTAATAATGAGAGAACCCATGAACAAACTCTATGGCTGCGAGTCCTGCGCTTTGTCGTCAATGTGTCCAAAAAAGTTTCGAACTTCGTCTTCGGTGACGATCTTGCCTTGTTGTGCAAACGGCTTGAAGAACTCACGCAACTTTGAGCGTATTTTATCGTATGCCTGGACGCTTTCGATGGCTCTGTCTCTTGGCAACGAATGCAACGCTTCTGCCGTGCCCATATCGGTAGTGGACCAGCCATCTTCTGATTCGTCCTCCGGCGGCTTGAATATCGGATCGTCCTTGAAAAGGTATGAGTTGTTGCACAAGAACTTGTACAATTTGGAGTCGTGATCAAGACTTTCGTAATCGTCTAGGAGCTTGTAACGGAAGTCGTTTCCTAAGAAAATTGAATATGATGCGTCGTTCCTTGAAGGACTGCCATTCTCTGTCTTTGTCTTCTTTGCCTTTGGCTGGAAGGATCCTTCCCTCTTGTTGTACCAATCATCCACCGTCACTATCCCATCAAAGCGTGGTAGTTTCGTCATGATGACTCCAGGGAATTTGCTATCTAGCTCTTCAAACACGTCCTTGAATTGATCGACGCACTTCCAGCAGACAAACTCATCAAACTTTTCCAATTTAGGGAAGTACTTTAACTTTTCAAGCAGATCTTCTTCCTCGTCTTCCTCTTCTTTTGGCTCTATTTTCAACTGCTTGCTCTGATCTTTAGCATCTAGACCAGGGGATGGGAGTTTGTCCAAGAGGTTCTCACCTTTTAACCTTTCGACCATCTTGTTGGTGCCTACTGACTTCACTCCCATTATGCACCTGTCATGGTACCAGTCCTCTCCACAGGTGAACCCAAAGTAGCACTGAATCATATGTCCAGTTTCTTCCAACGGGTTGTACCACTGTTCACAGCCGCAAAACTTGCCGTGGTAGTTCTGATTGTACCTATTTGACTCACTAGGCACGTCCTCAGCTGGCAATTCCAAATGTGCCCCGCTATTCGACGACGTCGACACGTTCGACAACTTCCTTTCCTTCTTCTCCGGCTTGCCCTTGCGTCTCAACTTGCACGCACCGTCAGGCGTCTGTTTCATCCTTGTTGTGCCACAGTCACACTCAAACGACCGCTTCGTGAATAGCTCGACCAACTCGTGCTGCAGGTGGCATTGGATCGAACACGAGTAACACACGCCAATGGGCTCGTTGTCATTCTGGGCAGAACACGTAAGGCATGCAAATACTGGCTGTCTTAGTTCTCCTTGCTCGTAGGTGCACTCGTTGGGGTCGTATGGCATGAGTTCCCTCGCTTCTTTCTCTAGTTCTTTCTGGGATTCGATGTAGTCGACGGCTGTTACAACACCGTCTTCGGTGGGTGTGGGGTTAGATTCACTCATGGTGTTATAGATTGGGTGATTCCCGCCTCAGCCATTGATTACGTAAATTTTTGTTGTGCTACTTTTGTTTACTTTATCGCGATCGTCGTGTGCAATGGGACAAAAGTATTGTGTAGTATGGGGTGGAAGATGGAATCCTCTTTAAGCTGCCCTTGCTCAAGAGATAGCCTGCTTGTTAATTATAGCTGATTCAGAGATGTCGTGTGATCCTTTTATACTCTTTTTTTTTATCGTTTATTATTTTTACAAAAGCTAGTAGTACACACCTTTGTCTCCTTTTCTATGGCACGGCACGGCACATTGCAATAGCATCACGAATTCAACCGGGTCTTCTTCCCTTATCCCTCTCTATCTCCTATGACTTACTCGGAGCCTTTGATTTCCTTGACGATTTCGTCATATCCTTCTCTGTATTCCTCTGTCTTGTCGGCATTCTTCTTAGACTTACCACCACCTGGCACGATCATCACACAGGAGGTTGGTCTCTTTGTAGCACCAGCAGAACCCAAGTCTTCCTTTGAAGGGATGAAGATGTACGAGACTGCGTTATCCTCACACAACACTGGGATGTGTGATATGACGTCTGGTGGGGAGATGTCACCAGCAATTATGACCAAACCCTTCTCGCCTTTTCTCAACGACTTGACGACTTCTTTGACACCACGCTTGACGTGCTTGGCCTTGGATGCCTTCTTGACAGTCTTCAAGATTTTCTTGTTGGCTTTCTTGGAGGCTAATGGTTTGGCGAATGGCAAGACGGCGGACATTCTCTTTTCGTAGTTGTCTTCGGTGGAGGCGTCCTCTGTGCTTGATTTGCTCTTACTCTCTTTCTTGCTACCCATTGTTGATGTTAGATATTGATTGTATAAGTTGTAAAGATAATGTCTGTCCTGACTTGCCTGGGAAAAAAAAATGCAAAAGCGATGGGCTGTCTGGCAAAGAGTGAAAAAAAAAATCGACTTTTCGACAAAAATACACGCACTGACAACATCTACCAAACCAACCAAACCAACCCACCTTATCAACCATGGCACCACCACCACCACCGCCACTCCCACCATCAAGCAGATCCAATATCAGAAAGAGGAAAAAGCTATACAGCAACGAGCCCCCTTTCAAATCCCTGTCTCCTCAGCCCACACCCCATCTTCAATTGACCAACGAGGAGCCGAAACAGTCGTCCCACCAAGCACCACAACTGATCGAAGATGACAAATTGATCAACTACATCAACAAGCTAACGCCGCGGGTCACGCTCTCACGTGAGGAGAAATCATCAAGCTACATAACCGTGCTATTGACGCTATCGGAGCCCGAGCGGGTGTTGGCGCAGAAGCTGAAACTAGTCGAGAGCTTTGGCATCACGGACGTGTCCGCAAGCAGTCCCGTGCCCGGGTCTATAGACCAGTACTTGACGGTCTACGGCGACTCGCTGGTCAAGATCGCTCGGTGCTTGCTTTACGTGGTGTACTTTTTGAACGTGCAGTTGTATGTCAACTACGATTTATTCACTTTCAAGACAGCCAACTACAAATCGACGATAATGTTGAAGAGTGGGGGAAATGTGCCGCTGAACTCGTTGAAATATGTCGATGTTGCTCATTATAGCGGAGACGTTCATACGTGTTTTGTCCAGGGTGATTTGACGTCTATTTTCAACTTTGTGCTACAGATTATTGAAGACGGGGGGAATGTGGATAATAATGAAGTTGAGAATAGCCCGGTTTTTGGGTTGCGTATCGATCCTGCCTTGCATTCTTCGGAGCGTTCACAGGTGGTAAGTCAGGCTAATAAGAAATTGATTGACTATTTGTACTCGTCCACTGGAAAGTTACAGAAATAGTCACATCTTTATAGATCTAAAACAGCTTCTTTTATATTCTTTTTTGGAATGTATAACAGAAATAATTCTACACACGAGCGATGGCAGCCTTCTTACCCTTTCTGGAGATAGAAGCGACTCTGTCACCCAACGACAACGCCAACCCTTGACCCTTGGATCTTATTCTAACATGACCAATTATAGGACCATCGGACTGTTTCTCTATACACAAGTTGGCCAAGGCATCCTCGCCAAAACTGGATCTTGAGTACAAGTTTGCAGACAAGAACTGGCATTCTTCTCCAATAACAGCACCGGGGGTTAAACACTGCATATTTGTACCAGTCATCAATTCGTCCAAATATTCTTTCAAACTTTCAATTGGCGACTTGATAGTGATCTTGTTCTCCCATTCAAACTCATTCCACATCTTACGGAACTGGCTCTCGGAACAGGTGGCTGGTTTGATGTAATCCATAATGTCGACGTGAACATCATTCAAGATGACTATACGTGACTCATCAGAGTGCTGACCGTCGTAGACAATATTACCGAAAATGACACCGGTATCAGCAGAAGTAACTTTGATGGTTGTTTGCACCTTGTAGAAACCGTGCGGTCCAATGTTGGCAGTGGTTGGCTTGTCGACAACCTTCAAGTCTCCCAAAGTGGCAAACTCAACAGACAAGTTTCTTAAAGTGTTTGTGGTTTGATTGACTAACAAAACGTCCAAAACAACGTCGTATTGGTGGACCTTGACAAAGGCTTCGGCATAGATAGGATCCGAGAACCCGGTCAATTGTAATATCTTGTTTAATCTCGAAGACAAGTCTTCCTTCTTCAATTCGTTACTTCCAGAAGCAACAGCCACGTCATCAACAGCTGCTTTGCTTGCCTTGTTGTCCCTGTCCAATTGTCTGAAAACAATGGCATCGTCGATTTGTTCAGCATTGTCGTGCAAGTCCTTAGCCAATGCTTCGGCTTTCTTCACCTCAGCATTAGCAATTTGTGCCTTGAAGGCGTCTTTGGTATCTTCAAGGAAACTAGACTTGATCTCTTTGATGTCTTCTTCATCGTTCAAGATCTTGACGTAAGATAATATTCTATCGGCCGAATCTTCATCAATCTTCTTGGCAACCAAACTGGATTCACCAACTCTCAAGATAGAAACCATAATTAACAAAGCTTCGGCTTTCAATCCATTCAAGATCTTCTCTGGGGTCAGTTGCAAACTCTGCAAACGGAGAATCAATTTAACCAAAGTGGATGACAACACAGCACCCAAGTAGAAATCACCAGCGAGTATTTGTTTTCTAATTGGTGTTTTGCTTTCACTTTCTGAAGTGTCGGTTGTTTCACTGGTCAAAGCGGACTCGGTGGCATAAGTACCATCTGGCAAAACCACTGGACCTTTTCTACGTGGCTTGCCATCGTCTTCTTCGTGTTCACCTTCTTGTTCTTCGGCGCCACGTTTCTTTTGTTTCAATTCACTAGTGAGAATTGGCACTTCACCAATGCTACCTCTGATGTATTTCCATGAGTCTTGAATCAAAGATTCTTCCAATGCGTATTCCCCGATAACCCATAAAGCACCACGGAAAACCTTCCCACTTTTGACATGGGGCAAAGCCAAGATTAATCTCTTCAAGATGGTTTCTCTCAAGTCTGGGAACTTCTCAACAACTTCTTTGACAAAAGTAATGACTTCGTAAGCGGCAGTGCTGTTCAAGTCAGCAATGGAATCCAACAACAAGTCGATAACATTGGCAGCGACTTCAACAAACTTGATAGCCAATTGGTGAATAGCGTTAATTAATAATTGTCTGTAGTCTGAGTTTTTGTCGTCATTGGACAACGCGGTGGATTGCAACTCTTTCTTCAACAACTTGACAACATCTTCGACGTTTCTGGTGGAGATAAATTGCAACGTGACATCAAGAGCCTTCTTTCTGACATCCAAGTCCTGGGAAGACAACACTCTTAAGATCTCTAATGACAAGTCTTGCAAAACACCTGGGTGTTGTTTATGTAATTGGTTGATTCTTTCTAATGTGATGATCTTGACGTTGTTGTCGGCTTCTCTAGTGGCCAATTCCACAAACTTGTTACCAGCCAATAATATAGATTGAGGGTTGGATGTCAATACAGTCAATGTGTTGGCTGCTTCGTACATGACAACGTTGGACGAGCTTTCGAGGATCTCTGTGATCAATTGGGCGTATTGCGGTTTCAAGGCGGGGTTCTGGAGAGAGTCCTTCTTGATGAACTCAATAAATGCCAACTGCAACAATGGGTCCAATGTCTCAATGACGGAAATGTTATCCTGAATGTACTGCAAGGCAGCCTGCCTGTTCAAATCACCAAGACACACAAAGGCGTTTCTCTTACAGACGGAGTCGTTTTCATCGTACAAGAAACGGTAGATCAATTCGTCGGCATCGGGAGCCAAGTGCTCGCTGACTTTATGGATCGACCACAAGGCAAACACGGCATTCTTTCTAACGTAGGCATGGCGGTGTTCCAAACATTGACGCACATTTGGCACCAAGGTTTCCAACAATTCAGGCTCTTTCAATTTATTCAAGTATCTCAAGGTGTTACCTCTAATGTATTCGTTTGGGTGTTGTAAATCACGTTGGATGGCATTACACACTAGAATCATTTCGTGTCTCATTTTGCCGGACTCGTCCAACTTTGGACAGACTTCCCAGTAGTGGTACAACAATTTCTTCAACTCCTTGTTCTTGGAAGGCATGACGAATCGGATGATGTGCATCAACAAATCTGGCAATGGATCGCCATTCAATATAGTGATCAAGATTTTCTTCATGGTGTCCACCTTGACTTCATCCTTGCCCTTTTCCAACAAGTTCTTGAACTCGTTGACGGAGATCTTGCTGGCCGTGTTTGGCTCGTAGATTAATGTGTATCCACTATCACTCATGGCAATTGGGTGTAGGTGTTGTGAAATGTATGGCCCTTTCGTGGTGTCCTCTCCGGTCGACAAAAAAAATTTTGATTTGTTGTTAAGTTTGTTTCTCGTTCTTAAACTCAATGAACAACAATTTTTCAGAACTTGACCTGGGTCGTGCGCACACGCCCAGATAATACACGTCAATACGCCCACGTCTTGGGTCAATAAATAAACAACTATCAAAATGTATATTAAGTAATTAATCACTGTCATCAGTGTCTGGGTTAGCTAACACCAATCTTGGTCTTTCGTCCTCTAGTCCTATACTGTTTGCGTCCAGGAAAACAGCGCCATTAACACGGCCATTCTCGTCTTCTGTTTCATCGTCAGCTTCTTCGCCCACATTACCTTCATCATCGTCATCTCGGTAACCTCTGTGTTGGTAGTAACCCAAGTTGCTGAAATTCTTGTCAGACAAACTACCAGACGAACTGCTTGATGTGATGGAAACGTTTCTCTTGATACTACCGCTTCCGCTTCCACTGCCGTATTTCGTGCTCGTAGTAGCAATACTTTGCACCTCCGTGGCGGTATTTGCGGTTCCCGTAGTATTTGACGTGGCCGTCTTGGATAACCCAATGGATGTGGACTCATCGCCCTCATCGATTTCAGCAGCCAACAAACGCGGTTTCAAATGTCCGTGCTTCAACTCAACACCACTCGTCTTTTTTCTTGATGTGTTGAGCAATCCCGTTCTCATCGGTCTTGTCTTGTCTTCTGGCTGGATACCCACGGGGAGCTTCCATTTTATCGGCTTCAGCTCGTTGAAAGCGGTACCTGCAGATCTCCTAATGGTGTGCACGTAGGTACTGGCGAGGTTTATCGAGCCAACAGAACTCGAAATTCGGCGGACGCTGCTTCCCTGTGTCTTCTGCGTCACTGTGCGTCCCAAAAAGCTCTGCAGGCGCTGGGTTGATGCCAGTCGCATGGATTGTAAACGTGAGGGTGTTTGCGTCGTGGTGGTGGTTCTTCGTGAAACGTTGACCGAAGTGGGTGCAATTGGAGAGTAGTTGTCCCTCGTGGAGACTGTGGATGCCGACGATATAACATTTCTGGGGCTGACTTCATTATTCAAAGGCTCTATATCATCGCTGTCGTTACTTGTGATTGGCATGAACTCGTTTTGGATTATCTGTGGTGAGTCGAGCGGCGAGTCAAATGGTGTGGAAAGTGGGTAGTCCAAGGGGTATGGTACTGTGTGGTTGACTATCCTTCCCTCCTGTTCGTTTAGTATGTCAGACAACCCTACTATGGGCGTCGACCTATTTATCTCGTGACTATTACTCCTTTCGCTGTCGGCGTTACTTGAACTGCTAGGGAACTGGAACGACTGGTTGCTTGATCTCGGCTCCATGGACAACGCGTTCTCCGACTCGCTTCCCTCATCTTGTAAGAAATTATCAATTTCATTCTCCAAATCAGCCAATATGTCGTTTGTTACACCTGTTCCTGACTTGGGCGAGTTTGACGTGCCAAAATCGAACGAGTCCATGTCTGATGGGCTTGGGGGTTTGCGTCTCAACCTGTTGATGGAAGGGTTGGGGCTCTTTTCCCTTTGGCCTGAGGTGACTGTATCTGGCGAGCTGCCCAATCGACTTAAATACTGGGGAGACTGTTGGTCAAGATGGTCTGGCGTGAGCGTTGTTGTCCTTGGCGGGGACTTCAATGTATCGGTGGTTTGGATGGTGGGCACATTCGAATATGGTCTGCTTAGTGGCACAGTCCTGACGGGGGACTGTTGTGTTTTGGCTGTACTGGATGGTGCTGTGTTGTGTTGTCGGGATGGTCCTGGTGCTGGAGCAGGTGGTGGTGGAGGGGGTGCCTTCTTTGCCGGGGGTGCCTTCTTTGCCGGGGGTGCCTGCTTCGGAGGAGCCTGTTTGGGAGGCTGTGGAGGAGGGGAGTGATTGAATATGGATGAGATCCTAGAACCAAACCTTTTCTTCTCCGACATCATTATTGTTCTTTTGAGGTTTGACTTGCGTTGGATATAATTTCGTAAGTTTGATTTTGTTTCTCTATTTTTTTGTTTCTCTTTGGCTGTCTGTCTGACTGTTGGTAGTGCGTGGGTGTCGGAAGCGGACGTGGTGGAGGGAGTGGTCGTGGCAGCGCAGCGGAAAATTTTTCTTTGGCTTCGTCTGGCTCGCTGTTTTTTTATGGGTGGGCTCGTGGGAACACTGCACGACACAACCAACAAAAATCAGAGAATGTTATGTAAGTCTGTGTCGTTCTTTATCTGGTTGTGGTGGTGGCAATTTATTCTGCTTTTAGGGCTCCGTGGCACGTAGAAAGATAGCTCTCTCCCCCCCCAACTTGAAATATGCACAGCTATGCACTGACGAGCAGAGTATGTGGTAAACAAAAAGAACCCTTTCTCTGGCTCTGAACTTTAATTTGTACTGTACCAATGGTGTGCCTTGCTTCTCACATGAGCCCCACCCCTTGAGTTTCTCGTTTAGCCAGAATTTGCTCTGTCAGTTTCAAAACCAATCTGAAACAGCCAAGCAGCCCCTTGTCCTTTTCTCTGGCAATGATGAAATTCTCATTGGCCACTCTTCTTCCCACTTCTGCTTTTCCAGTTTCACAGCTCGGCCCGGCGTAAAATTACTCTCGACGTACGATACTCCACTCGTTGTTCTAATAATAAATTCTTGTGCTTGTTACTGGTTTTAGTCTTGTACCTGTCACAAAAGTGGCGTGCACTTAGGCACGTGATGCGATTTTCACCAGAATTTCCCGCTCTCACACATTGGAGAACAAAACAACAGAGGCAGGATGAGGGTGTATCGGTTCCTCCATCTGTGAATCAGCTATTATTTTTTTGCAACACACCCAATCCACAATGAACATCTCTGAAAACGGAGAGAAGCTACTCAAAACCACGAACGTGTACAGTGCATGCAATGGCGAGTACCACCGCGGACAAAGGTTGAACCGGAAATACATCGAGGAGTCGAAGGACCATGAACTAATACGCACGAAACGCGGTCTCCGGGTGGTCATTGACAAGGACGCAAGGGATTCCGACAAGGTGTTTATAAGTGAGGGCAGGACGGTGCCGCCCGATGAGATATTGGACGCGATGAAGCCCGACAGTTTGAAGATCCCGATGAAACTACGTGAGGATTTCAAAGATGGAGAGACGGCGCAGCCTGGGTTGCCTGACTCGGATCTACTCAAGGCGATTCACTATTTTGTGAGCAGGAAGTACGATAAGGTGGTGGATAAGAAGGGAAGGAAGAGGATGGTGCAGGAGTTGGACGAGACGGCGTTGATCGCCATGGGGTTGTTGGTTGAGTCGTGGTGTGATGAGTTTGTCACTGATGAGGTTGCCAAGATGTTTACGAAAGAGTACCCGAAGGAAGAACCAAGTATATTGCAGGAAGGTGATGACAAAGAGGAAGAGGTAGACGAAGAGGTGGCGGTATCAGAAGAAGATGAGAGGGAGAGTGATGAAAGTGACGCGTGATTATTTTAAATTGTAATACTAAAACATTAATCTACATATAGACTGTGAATCTATTCTAGATTTTCAGCTTCTTCCTCGGCTTCTGCCTCAGCTTCTGGTTGAGCTTCGACCTCTGGGGTCTCCTGTTCGCTGGTTCCCTGTTCGGTAGTTTCAACAACAGAAGGAGCTTCAGAACCTTCTCTTTGAGCTTGCTTTTGAGCCTCCACCTTCTTTTGATGGATCAGTTCTTTGCCAGCATCAGTAGCCTTGGTCTCGACGTCGAATACTCTGTACAACAACTCGTGGTTGTCTTTCTTATTCACCATCAAGTTGACATTAGTCTTACCTCTCCACAAGGGCAACGACAAGTTCTCCAATCCGTCACCTCTCTCAACAGTCAAGATCAAGCAACCTTCGTCGATACTGCCGATTCTTTCAGAGAATTCAGGATCGACTCCGCTGGTCCTGATGTCTTCGATCTTTGGGTATCCTTCCTTCATCAAGTGCTCCAACAACTTCAAATTGCACTTGACGTGTCTCTTATCGCTCACGAAATGCTCAATGGTGTGCAAGGACTCGGTCTGGAGTCTCCACCCACATGCACCAACGTCGTTTCTTTGCGCGACAAACAACTTGATACCGCCATGAACAAGCTTCAATTTCTGCTTCTCGATGCTTAATATCTCCTTGATGATTGGCGCAGTGTAGTATATGGTACGCAATGGCTCACCGGTGGCGTTTCTCACCAAGGCACAGTCCTTGGGGAACTTGTCGTTGAAGCCGTAGAATGGGTAGCATTTCTGCAATTCCGGATTCTCTGGATCCAAAAAGATGAATGGTTCTTCATTGGCATCTCTTGGCATTCTTCCCCTGTTGCCAGTTGTGCCAGTAGAAACATCACTTGTGGATTCGCTCTTTGGTTTTTTGCTTTCGGCTTCTTCGCTGTCGCTTTCTTCAGCCTTTCTCTTGGTCTCGGTACCTGCTTGAGGGTCGATTTTTTCAAAAACAGTGATAAAGAACCCACCTGTATTTTGCAAATGAGGGTAGACTCTGACACAGTTGTCCAAGTGGAACTTCTCTGCTTCTTCCCTGGTTGGAGGGAACGCAGTAGCTGGGATATCTTCAGCACCCGGTTCCTTCAACTCCATGTCCTTACCATAAACCTTCCAGTCAGACACACCCTTGCGTCTCTTCAAACCAGGCAATTCATCATCAACATTGACCAACTTGATCTGGTCTCCCCATTTTCTCAACGCAGACGCAACGATAGCTTCGTTTTCAATAGGCGACAACGAACACGTCGAGTACACCAATCTTCCTCCCTTCTTCAACAACTGCAATCCTCTGTTCAAGATCATCTCCTGCACGGAGTGCAAGCCGAGCGCGTTGCCGACCCGGAAGTCCTTCCACACGTTCAAGTTCTTCCTCATCGTGGCGTCACCCGAGCAAGGCACGTCACACAAGATCCTATCGAACTTCAAGTCCGAGCGGGAGCCGTTCAACTTGATGCGCGGGAACAACGTGGCGTCGTGGTTGACGACTAAAAAGTTTGGGGAGTTCAATCTCTTGACTTGGTGCACCAACATATGCGACCGCTTGTAGTCGGAGTCGTTGGCCAAGACAAACCCCGTTGGTAACGCCTTCTCGTCCTCGGCGTGCAAGGATTCAATCAATTGTGCGGTCTTGGACCCTGGAGCAGCACACATGTCCAAGACGTAGTGGTGTGGTTTGACGTCGAGGAGCAACGGCGGGATCATACTCACCGCTTCCTGACGGGAAATGTTACCCACTTCTGTCTCAACGACGAGGAATCTCTGGGTCTTGGCGTATTCCTTCTGCTTCTTGATGACGTTTTTGGAAACGTCGATCTGCCAGCCTAATTGGTCCGGGTAGAATTCGATGTTTTTCGGGGTGAGGTCGACACCTTCGAAGGTCTTGCCTTCCAAGTGCTTGACGTGACGATCAAGAAAGATGTTTCTGATTTCTTCGGCGTGTTTTCTGGAACCCGTGATTCTGAATGTCATTGGCAAGTTGGTCTGACATGCGGTTTTGAACTCATCCCATTCGGATTCCGGAATTAAGCCTAATGACTTGTAGTACGATTCCCAAGTTGGGTTCTCTCTAACGACTTCGCTCCATCTATCGTCCTTTTCTGGTCTCTTGCCGAACCCCTTGGAATTGCCCCTGTTGTTTCTTTTCTTGAAGTTTTTCTTAGCCATACTGAAGAACCTTGTTGTTTGCATAAACTGGGTTTTCCTAGGAAGGTGATGACGGTGATGAGACTTTTTGAAAAATCAGAAAACAAAATATAGAGGAAAATTTTTTTCCTCCGCCCATCTCATTTTTGCGACATGCGCGCAGGCAGAGATGCTGGGGCTGGGGCTGGGGCTAAAGCGCCCACGCGGACGCGCACAGCAGGCGCCAGAGAACCACATACTTACGCTTCATCTTTGCAACCATTCACTGATCTAGTTCAAATTCTACTTCCAAAATACTTGCCAGCAATATCACGGATGAAGTCTTCATCAATGTGCATGTGCTCAGCTTCAATAGCAAGGAAATCCACAGCTCCCCTCTCATGAAGTGTCTTCAACCCAATGTAGTCGTTCTTGTAGAGTTCTGTCTCGTCAAACGGAATACTGATCTTCTTCTCGGGGTCGAAATCGAAAAACTTGGAGCTTTCCTTAGGCACAACGGTGGTATCTTCGGTGAAACTGACCAAAACCAATCTCTTCAAACTGCAAAACTTCTCCTTGTATGTGCTGTTCTTCTCCTCTCGTTCGTTATTGATATCAACGAGATAGTTCGAATACTTCAAGTAATCGTCCAAACTCAGAGGGTCCCTGAAATACTGTGCAGGGATGACCCGTCGCTGGACTATATCATACCACACCTGCTTCTTTAGTAGCGCGTTTCTGCGCTTACACAACCAGTCCTTGGGGTCCTTGCACAACGGCAACTCCAGAACGCCAAAGTGCGGAGACCCAAAAGTGATGAGGCTCTCGACTTTGATCTCACATCGCTCAATCAACCCTCTGAAAAACACTCCCCCTTGTGAGAACCCAATTGCATCAAATCCGTCTCCCAAGGCAGTGATATTGTGCAAGACTTCACACACCTCGTCAATTTGTTTGTTGGCGTCCCCAAAGAACGATTTCTGCTGGTCAGAAGACGGATCCTCGTCCAAGCGGATCGAATAGACCAATATTCCAGGGTACAAGCTGTCTAATATGTGGTGCAAGTTGTGGATCCCTGAGGAATTGTAATCGTCTCCGAGTCCATGCCAGACAACCACGGGGCGAAATGGGGTGGGGATTGGGGGAGTCGGTTCGTCGTATGCAATGAGACCCTGTTGGTGGCCCAAGTTGGTGGGCGAAAGGAGGTTTATTACCACTTGTTGCAAGCCTAGGATTGAAGGGACAAGCATGGTTGGGGGAGGCACCTGATGTCAAACTGGTTGAGCTAATGGCGGCACGCCACACAATTTGTAGTCCTGATTTTTTTTTCTTTGGTATGCTTTGTGGGTGGAGAGCATGAGGAGAAGCTGCCGGGCTATTGTAAGCGTGTTGCAAAAGACCGATACTTCTAGGGATAGCACAACTACAAGTTTCCTGGGTCTCTAAAAGGATGTTTCATTGCATTGGCAGTCCATGGCCGTGCTACGAAACTGGGCGTTGGTATATCAAACCACAGCAAAGTTCCTCCGAGTTGCAGCACTATTTGGCGATAAGCAGCTCCGTGATTTACAACACCTTATCTTCGACCAGTTAGCCAGCCACAACTTCAGAGTGGCAAACTAAGTTTGGGCGACGGCATGAGCACATTGACTGGCTACTCGAGTCAAAACCTTGGTGGTTATGAACTGGTCTTGATGTGACATGCGGCATCAATTGGCACCAATTGGACTATAGACCAAGCTCAACCAATGGGGGAAACCAGTTCCGTGGCCTCTTGGAATGTGTTTGAGTGGTGGCGTGTGGCCAAGTCGTCTGTGCAAACGGCACCGGTTCGGCGATAATACAAACTCCGCGGGTGTTGGGATTGTGGATGCGGGATCTGCCCCAGGCTGTCTTTTTATTTTTTAGTGTTAGTGGTTATCGCGCCGTTTTTTTTCCTCGCCCGCCCCTTGGAAGCTTATCAATGGGGGAGGGGGGCGGCAGTGAGGGTATAAAAATAATCAGCCCAAACTCTGGTGCCACTTTATTAAACTCACTTCTTTCTTTCTTTGCCGATAGGTTTCTTTTGTAATATTTGTGACTCCTTTTGCAAATAGCCTACTTTTTTTGATTATTATAAATACTGCCGCTAGGAATGGGTTCATCTGCTTCCAAATCTCCTTCAGCTCAAACCTCCAAAGACACCATGATTGCAGCCGATACTGAAGTCACAAACGAGAAGGTGCCACACACAGCCACAGCTACTTCCAAAGAGTTTGAAGACCACTTCAAAGACCTCGACATCACTGTTGCTGACAAGACCCAAGGCAACGTCAACCCTCTTTCTGAATCAACCTTGACCAAGTGGGAGGACGACTTCAGGGCCCAGACTAAGAACATCTTGACCCAGAACGCCTTTGCTAAGAATCCAATCACCAATATCATCTCCAAGAGCAACGTCAACGGCCAGTCTTTGAAAGACAGATACTTGTTCAATGTCACGGTGGACACAATTGGTTCTCCTTCGCACCTCAACAACCAGAAGCTGTCTGGTAGATGCTGGATTTTTGCCTCATCAAACGTCTTTAGAACCCACGTCATCAAGAACTACAACTTGAAGGACGACGAATTCCAAGTTTCTCAATCCTACTTGTACTTCTACGACAAGTTGGAAAAAGCTAACTTCTTCTTGGACAACATCGAAGACACTGTTGACGAAGACTTGGACTCCAGATTGATCCACTACTTGTTTAGCGCTCCAGTCAATGATGGTGGTCAATGGGATATGATTGTCAACTTGGTCACCAAGTACGGCTTGGTTCCAAATGAGGTTTTCCCAGATAACGCGCAATCCACCAGTTCCGCTAAATTGAACTACATTGTCACTGAGAAATTGAGAGAATACGGTCTCAAGCTCAGAGATTTGGTCAAGAAGGACGCACCTAAAGATGTTGTTGCCTCCTTCAAAGTCAGTGCTTTGAAGTCGATCTACAAGACTATTGCTTTGGCCTTGGGTAACCCACCAAAGCCAACAGATGAGTTTGTCTGGGAGTTTGTTGACAAGGACGGCAAGTACAAGCATTTCAAGACCACTCCATTGGACTTCTACAAGACCCACGTCAAGTACGATGCTGCTGCACACTTCTCCTTGATCCACGACCCAAGAAACGCCTATGACAAGTTGTACACCGTTGATCGTTTGAACAACATCTCAGGTGGTAAGCCAATTGAGTACGTCAATCTTGACATTGACGAGATCAAGGACGTTGCTATTAAGATGTTGAAAGACAACGAGCCAATCTTTTTTGGTTCCGATGTTGGTAAGTTTTCTGACTCCACTACTGGTATTTTGGACACAACTGCTTACGATTACTCCACCGCTTTTGATTACGACTTGACCATCAACAAGCTGGACAGATTGAAGACAGGTTCCTCTTTGATGACACACGCTATGGTTATCTCCGGAGTTCACGTTGATCCACAGACCAACAAGCCAGTCAGATGGAAGATTGAAAACTCCTGGGGTGACAAGCTGGGTGAGAAGGGTTGGTTCTTGATGACTGACGAATGGTTTAGCGAATACGTCTTCCAAATTGTTACCAGCAAGAAGTACGCTCCAAAGAAGGCGTACGACATCTGGAACAAGAAGGAGTTCAATGTGTTGCCATTCTACGATCCAATGGGTTCTTTGGCTTAGATCAGCTGAGAGATTAGATTAGTTTTCGATAGGGTTTGATTTTATGTACATCAGTGCGTGCGCTACCTAGAATATCAATCGTTTGATAGAAAACTATATGTCTATGTACTCATCGTTCTCCATCTGTGCTGCGACATCGGCTAGGTCTGTCAGGTCAACGGGCACCTCTGGAGTTTCCTCCGCGGACTCTGTCACCTGCACCACTGCTGCGTCTTCATCTAGCTCCAACCCACCTGCGGCATCATCTTCTTCATCGTCTTCTTCTTCTCCATCTTCCTCGTGTTGGTCTTCTCGTTCTGGACCGTCTTCCTCTTGTTCCTCCTCCGCTGTTTTGGCTGCGGCTGCAGCTGCAGCTGCGGCTGCCATTAGCTTGGCCTGCTTCTTGGAAATCCTCGTCTCCCCTCGTTCCTGCCTCAACGCCTGCTGCTCACGGTACTTAGCAAGGTATATCTTCAAGACTTCGGCGTAGTTCTCAAACCCCAAGTCGTACATCGAGTACAAGATATCTTCACCATTTATAGTCTTGCGTTTTTCCTTTAGGCACTTGTCGCTGGCCTCGCTTGTGATGAACGATATAAACTCAGATACACACTCCTGCATGCACTCCTTGGCGTCCTTGGACACTTTGGCCGTGGGCGGTAATGTGGTTTTCATGATACGGGAAACGTTCGCTATTGGTAGCCAGCGGTCCTGTTCTCGCAACTCTATATCTCTGACATTTTGCTGGTTCATGGTGCGTGTGGGGAGGTTGTGAATATTTAGGTGATTATGGGAATAGGTAGGTTTCAAAGAGGGGTGGTGTCCAAGGTCTGTGCAGTGGTTAGTGTGTGTATATCTTCTGTAATGAACGACGGAAGTGTGGAGGTGAAGCCAATGTGATGGAAAAGAGCCAATAGGCGGTTGGTGTAATATAAGAAAAACTTTGTTCGCTACTTGATGGTTCTTTTTTTTTCGTTCTCCCAGTGTTTTGACTCTGTGTGCGCTCTGTGGGATAGGAGATCTCAGGAGAGCGTTTCGTTGGAATCCGGAGACAACAAAACAAACGTGTCATCGCAGACACGACCTGAAATTTTTAGTCCTACCGTCATCAGACAACACGTATCCATTAAGGAGAGGAGAGGATGTCAGCGAAGAAGAAGCTGTCAGAGGATACTGTGGTCAACCAGTCCGCCAGGGGTATAACCAACTTGATCTTTGTGCAAGTGATCACCAAGCTATTCACGTTTTTGTTGAACCAATTGATTATACGATACTTGACACCGTCAATCATTGGCATCACGACCTACTTGGACTTTATCTACTCCACGGTATTGTTCTTCAGCAGGGAGTCACTTCGGTTATCCATCCAACGAATCCAGAATGACAGCAATAGAGACAGAAACAAGGCAAACCAGAAAGTCGTCAATTTTGGAAGATTGGCGTTGATCATATCCTTGCCTATTTTGCTTGTTGTTGGGTACTGGCAAGCGAATTACTCCATGATAACAACTACTTTAGTGCAGCTTCCATTCTACAGACTGATTATCACATTGGTGTTTCTTCTGATTGTGTTGGAATTGGTCACGGAGCCCATCTACTGCTTGTACCAGTTCCAGTTGGATTTCGGCAAGAGGTCCAAGTTTGAAGGTCTCGCTATCTTGGTCAAGTGTGTGGTCACTTTCGTGTCCGTCATGGTGGTGAGGAAGTATGCTGTGAGTCAGGACTATTTCACGGGAGCTGCCATTGGTGGGTTTGCTTTGGGCCAGTTTGGTTATTCGTTCACTTTGTTTGTTTGTTACTTTGTGTCCTTCAAGAACGAGTACTCCATAAAAGATGTGTCTTATAGTTTGGTGCAAGTCAAGGACGACAAAGAGGTGTATTATTTCCAGCCAGACATTTTGGTCCTTGTCAGGGGATTCTTTGTGCAGATGATTTTCAAGCAGTTCTTGACCGAAGGTGACAAGCTACTCATCAGTTTCTTGTGCACCATTGAGGAGCAAGGAGTGTATGCCGTCATTGCGAACTACGGATCCATGGTTGCACGGTTATTGTTTCAGCCGTTGGAAGAGTCTACACGTTTAATGTTCACCAAGTTATTGAACGGCGCTGGCAACGACAGCTCGAAATGCACTCAATCGTACAGGTACTTGAAATTGATCTCCATTTTCTACTTCAACTTGAGTCTATTGATCTTGTTCGCTGGTGTCACGAACGGGTCGTTCTTGCTCAAGACCCTCATGGGCGGCAAGGCGTCTAATTGGGCAGACACCAACATCTTTGAAGTGTTCCCCCAGTACGTCGTTTACATCCCATTCTTGGCATTCAATGGGATCTTGGAAGCGTTGTTCTCATGCATGGCGACCACGGCTGACTTGCAGAGCTTCTCGAAGTTCATGACGTTCATCACGGTTGCGATACTAGCCATTCTGTATTCGCTCATTGACAGGTTGGATTTGAGGATATCGGGGTTGGTTTTGGCCAACATCATCAACATGAGCTTCAGAATTGTGTATTGTTACTTGCAGATTCAGAGGTATTACTTGGAGTACGGTATTGGTATAAGCTTGGGCAATATTCTCAAGTACGCTACTCCTTCAATTGCTGTTACTGGTGTCGTTTGGGCAGCTCAGTTGGCAGTGGTTGGGAAGTACACCACGTCTTTCCTCCAGCTAATTCTCAGTGCTGGTATGTCGGTGGTGGTATTGCTGCTGTTATTGGTGTTGGAAAGGGAAAACTTGAAGCAGCCACTCGCCAGGTTCATAAAAAGAAAGCCAGAGTAAATAGGACACTAATAGACAAAGGAAAATTGTACAGTAATGTTTGGAGATGCAAAAAACTTAGAGTCGTGGCACCACATACCAATAAGCTCATTAACAAACGAGTTGCCATCCGGTTTCGCCTCCGCCACGATTAGCATTACTGTGCTGAATTGCTTCCCTCCAGTGGTGATGCTAAACATTGCCAGAACGCGGCAGAACACTGATTACTCAAGTGGCCGAAATTCCATTCGTGGGGATCGAGCCGGACACCCCGATCTTTGTACCTTTAACAAACTCATGGTACAAATGCGTGTGCACTTCCGCTAAAAGCCATCACAGCCAAAATTTTCAAAATTTCGGAGCCATGCGACTCTGAGGGAGATGTGGAATGATGTGTTGCAAGATTGTGTGATAACCAGGGCAATGTAGAATTTTAAACTGTTTTCAGTTGGTTTCTAGGTTTGTTTTGATTGCATCAGGTGATTATCACACCATTTTGAGACGTTTTAGGGGATTTAGGATTAATTGTCATCACGACTGTTTGCAATAGCCATGGCTTTTGGTAAAGAATTCTTACAAAATCTCCCGGAAAAATCGAACCCCACCTTGAGTCTGTACTTTTACTTGGAATCATGTAGGAGTCACCAGATGATATCCTACACGCCCTCACACACTCTCACCATAGCGTTGTCCTTGATTTCCAACATCACCTGTCATCTATAAAGCAAGAGAGCCAAATGAGAAAAAAAAAATCTACACCACAGACATCGCCATTCCTCCGATGTCCATAATCGAACTACTGAACGAGATAGGCAAACTAGCCCAGATCATAAATGAAAAGAACCAAGAACTAGAGTCCCTACGCCAGAGCTACGATGCCAAGCTCCAGATCATTAACCAGTACATTGAAAACTTGAAGTTGTCATCCACTTCCACCATATCAGATGACGAATTGATTGCACAGATATCCCAACCAATTGAGTGTCTGAAATGCCATCATAGAGTGTGGGAAAACAGCCAAGAGTCTGAGTTTTTACTAATACCAAAGAGCAAGATCGAAAGGGTGTCGAAAGTGGAAGATAAGACGCCCACAGCACAAGCACCAGCTCCATCCCACACGGTTCCTCAGAAACTGTCCAAGAATAAGTCCAAGATAGAATGCTCATATTGTAAAAAGACAGGGCATACAAGGGCCAAGTGTCGAGTGAGGTTGAGCACTCCCAAGTAACAACATCTCACAGATACCCCCTATTCTCCTTAGCGGAAAAAAAAGTAATATACATTGTGTAAACTGTAATAATACATCTATACTCATAATCATTTGCTTGCTTGAACCATTGCCTCTAGAAATCACGATGTTAGTACTTTCCATATCCTGACGTGCTTCACTCTGGTCGAAAAACATACCTCTTCTGGATGCATCCTGCAACAAGGTGCAATCCACGCTGTTCGGGTTCATGTGGACATAGCGCACGGTGGAACCCCTTATGAACAAGTTCTTCACGGCGTCCAAATACGGATACTGCTGGCTGTTCGTGCACGTTATGTTGTCTAATTTCAAGTTCAAGAACTGATCCACGGACTTCAACGTCCCTTTTATTTCCATATCGTTCTTCAACTCCACAGTCACTTCTTGGTCCACCAACGTCTTGAAAAAACTGAAAAACAACATGCTCGAATGATTGTGCTGTTGGTATTGTTGCTGTTGCAGTTGGGATACTCTGGCAGGATTTGGAAGGCTCGATTTTCTGGTGGTTAGCGCTGGGAAAAGTTTTCCTCAGGATTGAACAATCTGCACTACCCGCTTCGTTCTTTTTGGAACGGCAACCAACTTCGGTCGTGTTGCCTAATAGTTTGTCAATAAATAGGGTTCTATACATCTATCAGAAGCAATGTCGTCATAATCCTTCTTGGTGTCCTCGAAAATCTTCATTACAACGTCACCGGAATCTCGGAAAAAGGCGCTGGAGAATGTTTCGTTGAAGTAGCACGAAGTTAGTTCATGGATTCTTGTCACTCGTGATTTTTCCAAGTAGTATCTTGGATCCAACAGCTCAGGATCTTCGGCCTCGTCTCGCATGATACGCTCCAATGGGTGGGGTCCGTCATTGAATGGATTAAAAATATGACATCTGCGACTCAACACCGCCAAGTCTTGGTCATCACTCGAGACGTAGTCATCCTCAGGGATGCCTTCCAACAACACGGGCAAGGTCAAGTGACAGGTCGTATTGTTCGAGACCTCACCAAGCGGAGATTTGCTCTGGTGTTCCTTCGGCGTGTCTTCATATCTGGACGCACCATTTGCCCTGATTGAAACGGGGGGAGTATTGGAAAGCGCAATCACTGCATATGTGTCATCATCGTCCAACTCGGCCAACAATTGGATCTGTAAGATGAACTTCTTGTTCTTGTAGATCGACTTCTTGCTGTTTAAAGAAGACGCAAACTGGATGCGCTCGTACTTGGCCACCTTGTTGTACTTCTCGTTGACTGCATAGTTTTGCAAGATTGAGCATGGCTGTAGAATTTCCAACGAGTCGTAATCCTGCACAAACAACCTCTCAAAGTCCCTGATTTTCGATTGCTTTCTTATATTGGCTCCTTCTCGGATCACTACGTGTCCAGGGATGACACCGGGCACAACGGGGATAATTTGGGGTTCCATTATCGGACCCTTGTCTCGTTTCGCGGTGTGCTGAATAAGGTTCACGTCAGCACCATCTTGAGTAGACTTTCCAACTAATCTAATCGCAAACCGTTTGATGTCAAACTGTCGATTCCCAGTAACAACACTGAATCCGTGGCTCTGAAGAATGCTTGAACTCTCATCTATATCCTTGAACGCAAACGACGAAACCACCGACATGTAATTACGCTTGTATCCGACCCACTCATCACCAATCAATTCAAACCCACGATCAATCCGGCACACCAAGATAGGAATCACTTCTGTTTTTGTTTCCTTGATGAATAATGAAGAGACCTGGATAGTTGGTTGGAAAGGAGGACCCACTTTGAACTGTAGTCCTGATCTAGGAGCGATCCTGGACTTTTTATGCGGGATATAAGAAACCGGGTCGGATCTGATGCCTATTGCACGAGACCTCTTGACAATTGACCTTTTATTGGATCGAGTTCCGACACCCATGATTTAGCCGCTGTCGTTGTTAGGAAGGGTAGGTTTATGGGTTTATGGGTTTTTTTTGTTTTTCTTTTCCCCACATGGGTTTTGTAGTTTTGCAACAAAAACATTGGGATGAGGGTACGAGCACCAACTGACAACACCACTGGAATTAGAACATCCAGATTAAAGAGATGGTTGTCTCTACTCTTCCCTGTTGGATCTCCTGTGGACCAAGCAACAACACTTCTTTAGTCAGATCTTGTTGTAACTGGTAGCGACTGGATATTGTGCATCGCACGCAACCACTCCTCATCGCTTGCGCTACAATATACAGACATAGAAAAAAAAAATCTGTGTATGGAAGAGCACCCGTTATTCATCCTATCAACAACATCTGACAAAACCATGGGTAAAAAGGCCATTGATGCACGTATCCCAGCGTTGATACGTAATGGGGTTCAAGAAAAGCAGAGATCGTTTTTCATTATTGTGGGCGATAAGGCTCGTAATCAATTACCTAACTTGCACTACTTGATGATGAGTGCTGATTTGAAAATGAACAAGTCTGTCTTGTGGGCATATAAGAAGAAGTTGTTGGGGTTCACTTCGCACAGACAGAAGCGTGAAGCAAAGATCAAGAAGGATATCAAGCGTGGGATCAGAGAAGTTAATGAACAGGACCCGTTCGAAGCGTTCATTTCCAACCAGCACATCAGATACGTTTACTATAAGGAGACGGAGAAGATCTTGGGTAACACCTACGGGATGTGTATCTTGCAGGACTTCGAAGCCATAACTCCGAATTTGTTGGCACGTACAATTGAGACCGTCGAAGGTGGGGGTTTAGTGGTGATTTTGTTGAAGAACATGACTTCGTTGAAACAGTTGTACACCATGTCGATGGATATCCATTCAAGATACAGAACAGAAGCTCATGATGACGTTGTTGCCAGATTCAACGAAAGATTCTTGCTTTCCTTGGGGTCCTGCGAGAACTGTTTAGTGGTGGATGATGAATTGAACGTGTTGCCAATATCTGGGGGTAAACATGTCAAGCAGCTCCCACCAAAAGACGACGATGAGTTGACCCCTAATGCCCAGGAATTGAAAGAGTTGAAAGAAAGTCTTGCGGATGTTCAACCAGCAGGGTCGTTAGTGGCGTTGTCAAAAACCATCAACCAAGCCCAGGCTATCTTGACATTTGTTGACGTCATTTCAGAAAAGACTTTGAGAAGCACCGTGACATTGACCGCCGGGAGAGGTCGTGGTAAGTCTGCTGCTTTGGGTATCTCCATTGCTGCTGCTATTTCCCACGGTTACTCCAACATTTTCGTGACGTCCCCTTCACCAGAGAACTTGAAGACGCTCTTTGAGTTTATTTTCAAAGGGTTCGATGCCTTGGGGTACACTGAGCATATGGACTACGATATCATCCAATCGACCAACCCATCATTTAACAAAGCCATCGTTAGAGTCGACGTCAAGAGAGGAGGACACCGTCAAACTATCCAATATATTGCTCCAAACGATAACCACGTCTTGGGACAGGCTGAATTATTGATCATTGATGAAGCCGCAGCTATCCCACTCCCTGTGGTCAAGAAATTAATGGGTCCTTACTTGATCTTCATGGCGTCTACAATCAACGGTTACGAAGGTACTGGTAGATCCTTGTCCTTGAAATTGATCCAGCAGTTGAGACAGCAATCGAGCGCCAGTACAACTCCAGCAGACACTGCAATTGTTTCGAGAGACAAGAAATCCAGCGAAGTTTCGGGATCATTGACGAGAAACTTGAAAGAGGTTGTCTTGGATGAACCAATCAGATACGCTCCAGGAGACCCAGTTGAAAAATGGTTGAATAAATTGCTTTGTCTCGATGTGACCTTGGCTAAGAACGTCAAATTCGCCACTAAGGGTACTCCCCACCCATCCCAATGTCAGTTGTTCTATGTCAACAGAGACACTTTGTTCTCATACCATCCAGTTTCCGAAGCGTTCTTGCAGAAAATGATGGCATTGTATGTGGCATCCCACTACAAGAACTCCCCCAATGATTTGCAATTGATGAGTGATGCCCCAGCACACCAGTTGTTCGTGTTGTTACCACCTATCGAGGCGGGAGATAACAGAATCCCAGATCCTTTGTGTGTCATCCAGTTGGCGTTAGAAGGTGAAATCTCAAAAGAAAGTGTCAGGAAGTCGTTATCTCGTGGCCAAAGAGCTGGCGGTGATTTGATCCCCTGGTTGATCTCGCAGCAGTTCCAGGACGACGAGTTTGCTTCTTTGTCCGGTGCAAGAGTGGTGAGAATCGCCACCAACCCGGAGTATGCAGGTATGGGATACGGGTCTAGAGCAATGGAGTTGTTGCAGGACTACTACCTGGGCAAGTTTACCGATATCAGTGAGTCCACTGAGTTGAACGACCACACCATCACGAGGGTCAGTGATAAGGAATTGGCCAATGCTTCATTGAAAGATGAAATTAAATTGAGAGATGTCAAGACTTTACCTCCGTTGTTGTTGAAGTTGTCAGAGAAGGCTCCTTATTACTTGCATTACTTGGGTGTGTCTTACGGGTTCACATCGCAGTTGCACAAGTTCTGGAAGAAAGCAGGGTTCACACCAGTCTACTTGAGACAAACGGCTAATGAATTAACCGGTGAACATACATCGGTTGTGATAAACGTCTTGCCAGGAAGAGAAGATAAATGGTTGCACGAGTTCTCCAAAGACTTCCACAAGAGATTCTTGAGCTTGTTGTCATACGAGTTCAAGAAGTTCCAAGCTTCACAAGCCTTGAGCATAATAGAGGCAACCGAGCAAGGGGAAGGCAACACTGCCAACCAAGCCAGATTGACCAAGGACCAATTAGACGCCTTGTTGTCACCGTTCGACTTGAAGAGACTAGACTCATATGCCAACAACTTGCTAGACTACCACGTTATTGTCGACATGTTACCCTTGATTTCCCAACTATACTTTTCCAAAAAGACTGGTGAAGACGTCAGCTTGTCGTCAGTGCAATCAGCCATCTTGCTTGCTATCGGTTTGCAGCACAAGGACATGGACCAGATCGCCAAGGAGTTGAACTTGCCAGCTAACCAAGCCATGGCCATGTTTGCCAAAATCATCCGTAAGTTCTCCACTTATTTCCGTAAGATCTTGAGCAGGGCCATTGAAGAAAGCATGCCTGAGTTGGAAGACGAGCGTGTGGACGAAATGGACGGGAAGGCCGCTGAACAGATCGACGTCCGGGCCGTTGAGCAAAGATTACAGGACGACTTGGAAGAGGCTGGTGACGAGGCCATCAAAGAAATGAGAGAGAAGCAACGTGAGTTGATCAATGCTCTTAATTTGGACAAGTATGCCATTGCGGACGACGGAGAATGGGACGAGAAATCAATGGATAAAGTGGCCAAGGGCAAGGGAGCCGTGGTCAGTATAAAGAGTGGCAAGAGGAAATCGGGAGAAAGTGCTAACGACATCTACGAGAAGGAAATGAAGTCGGTGAAGAAATCCAAAAAATCAAAGAAACAATAGTCTGTATAGAAAAACCAACCAACCCAACAAAAAAAATAGAAAATAAAAAATACAAAGGTGGAACAATAATACAAGCTCTATAAACGTTCTATAATGAAGTTTAGTGATTTCTCCACCATGCTGTAGAGTGAGATTGTGTCATCATTGCGCATATCCACAAGACCATACTTCTTGGTCAACGATTGCTCAACCTCATTGCTTGCGACGTCCCCGTTTTTGAACAAGTATTCGTGACTCTTGACGTAAGCGGGAAAGACGATTTTGGAGAAGTAGTCAGGAGGATCCACCCAGAAACCTTCGGCCGTGGTGTACCCGTTTCTTGATTCCCGTCTGTGCTTCAAAGTTTCGAAAGGGGCATGAAAAAATAACTTCACATCAAAGAGGTTAATTATATCCGGATCGTGGAAAAGCATAAACCCGTCCACCAAAATAATCTTCCTCTGCTTAAACTTATACCCGCATTCAGTAATTTTGCTATGGAGATCTGACTCCTCCAGCTGCAGCAATTTCAAATCAGCTTCGGTGGGTTCAATGGACTTGATGTCGGAGTATACGCCCTGCTTGAAGTTCTTGATGCACTCCACAAACTTGCCAAAGTCAATTGCCTCGGGACAGTCCCAGTTCTGGTACCCCGTGTCCTTGTCTATGGGTATTTCGGAGTCCGTCAAGTAGAAGTCGTCGAGGTGTATTAGTAAGGTGTTGTGTGGCAAAAGGAGCCTAAGGGACGTGGCAACAGTGGTTTTGCCTGACGAGGAGGGACCCCCAAGAGCAACCAAAACGACCTCCTCCTTTCCTTGTGTAACGCCAGCAGTGTCGACCGTCATGAACAACAACAAAAGATAATAACAATAAGTATGGAATGGGAATGATTATTCACCTGCCTGAGTTTTTGGTTGGGTTGTAAAGATTTGGTTTATTTCTCAGTTTGTCCAAAGTTTCTTTGGCTGGAGTTTTTTTTCTCTGCCACTGTATCTCTTGTGGAATATCGGCGATCTTGGAAAGAATCCCGGTCGAATTTTTACTGTGTGCGGACAGGACCCGGGGGGTCACAGGAGTCGGGGCGTAGATCGTAGCGAACCACAGGACGAGGCGACACCAAGGGGGAAAGCAAAAAGAAAGTTAGGCGCGCGCTTGTGCACGGAGCTGGCAAGACTCCACTATACACTTTGTTATCTCTTAATCACCATGTCATCTCCGAACTCTCAGTTACCGGCAGGAGAATGTTCCTCCCTATTATGCACCATTGCTTTTCTTTTTCATCCATAGAATGTTCACTGGCAATGACACCACAATTGCTTATCTCAAAATTAACAATCATCTTTCGTACAAGACGAGCAGGAGAAGAATAAGAAGAAGAAGATTAGAGTTTAGACAATAAACTGGTGTAGATGCACAGACAGAACAGCTGTTTGCTCTTTTTTTGGCTTTGGCATTTTAGTAATTATAAGAATGGGTCGCTGTGGGTTTTGGGTTACTTACGGGATCTTGGGGGAGGTTCAGGAGGATGGGGTTCGAACAAAAAAGCCTTCGATCGTTCTCTAGATACTTTTTAGAGCGAAAGGGGGGAGAGACTGGCCTTTAGATCGTCACGGTTCCTGTATGCCTACAATGAAGAGGCGCTGTTATTCACAAGATAGCTTAGCAGCTCATTACAATACTGCAAAGCGTCGTTTGATTCTAGTTCTCCTTACTCTCTTAATCATTGTTCCTGCTCACATCAACTATTTGTATTTTTTCTTGTAATTCATGTGCAACATTTTCATGCACATTTAAATGCATGGCGAATTAAATGATCCACCAAGACAATAAAATGCAAATTAGATATCCTCATTCAGTAATTTATCCATGAACCTTACTCCGGAGTCAAACTTTGTGTCCAATGGATAGCGGGTGTTCTGAAATGCTATCAATAGTGCATCCCCAGCCCGGTGTTTCAAACGGATATTCAAAATTCCAATTTTGGAATTATCCTTCAATTGGACTTTGGAGCTTTCTCCGTCATGGAAACTCCTAGTCTGCAAAAGACGGGAGCGGTTGAGGGCTCTAACGAGTTTCCCGCATGAACATTCCGCCCTATGCCCTGCCCCCAACAAAAATCAGAGAAATATTTTTCCGTTGTTTTGGAAACAAGAAAGGGGTGCACCACTACTATGAAACGAAGATGGAACATGAGAAATAATAAATCCAAATGATGCACGTTTGAAACCCGAAGGTTATATGTCTTATTTTTAGAATGGCTAGGTATTACTAACCTATTAGCACATTCTTGCGCTGTTACATTTCTCTTGCAAGCGGGTAGAACACTCCGCTAAAGAAAAGACTTTCCGCCCAGACACGCACATACGACCTGTACTAGAGTAGACGGGGGGAGGCATGAACGTACCTGAGACGGTTTGTAACAATACCATGCAACCCAAGGCAGTAGAAGTAAAAGAAGCAAGCAGAAGGTAAAGAAAAATTCCCCTTTGACGTTTCTATATTTATATTGTTGTGATGTGTATCTGTAAAGGGTAATAATTGGTTTTTTTCGCAACTTCTTTTTGGTGTGCATAAAATAGTCATGCCCCAATTAGGAAATGTTCATACGGGTGAGAGCAGCTTCAGTTTTGTCCTTTTGTCCTGGTTTTTACTTTTTACGAAAACGAATTAAATGAACTTGCCCTTGCTTCCACAAGGTGTATATAAGCTACGCCATATCCCCTCCCTTTCCTCTCTTGCATGCTAATTTTCTGGTTTTTTGCTTGCTTGCTTGGTTGAAAGGAAAATATAAACATCTGGTTTCTCCATTTTTGCAGTATCTTCTTCAGTCTTTTTTCATTTATTTATTTATTCATTTTATTTCATTTGCTTGCCTGGCGCATCCATCTTTCTTATAAGTATCCATCATTTTGTCTTTTTCCATACTTCTGCACTATCATACCGTCAACATTCCCGGTATGAGCCAAACTCCTCCAGATGAATCCCATTATCATCAGTATGCGATACCGAAAGAGATCGAGACGCAGATCAACGAGATCACAAACTTACAAAGCATGTTGAACCAAAAGATACTGCAGCTCCAGGACCAGTTGCAGAGCATAAATCAAGGACAGACGAGCCCTCAAATCCAACCCCAACCATCCCTGCAACAACAACAACAACATCAACTCCAACAGCTTCCTCAACCACAGCAACTACCATCCCCACCGCATCACCAGTATCAAGAGAAGATCAAGCTACCTCCAATAACGGAGTTGCCGCTCTACAAAGAACACCCAATCACTCCACCCCAGATACACAAGCAACCAAACGTGCAGCAGGTGCTGCAGCAACAGTCGCTGTCCCAGCTGCTACCACTCCTTCAACCACCACCGAAGAAGAAGAGAAAGCAAACAACGATAAACTTCATGATATCCACACCTTCCAACCCACCAGTGAAGAAATATAACAAGTAGATAGATGATACCTAAAAAAATGTACACTATGCCCCTCATTACCAGCGCAAACAACAGCAGCAACACATGCACGTAGATTCATTTGTGAAGTAGCATTTACCCCGAGTGATGAGGATGTGACCCTGGAGAAGAAGCAGAGGAAAAGTCTCACATGCGATTCATTTTGTCGTTGCCAACTAATGATCTGTAGATCCTGTATAGTCTAGTTGAATTTCATCTCGGAGGAGCTTAACCGCTAGCCCCGTAACGCATGTACAACCACAGCAACCATAGTCTATTATTAAAACACTGAAATGAGTGTTCTTGACTGACCCAATCGCAGGAGTGGTTACATAACGAGCAGGCGACCGAAAAACTCGCCGATATCGCACAAATATTGACCGTGCCAGGCAAATAGAAGAATATTCCTGCGCGGTAGCGCTGCCAGTGCTTGAAATCAGCAAATGGGGAGGTTGCGCCACGTCCGTAATTGCGAGCGTTGCACAGTTTGAATGATAAGTGAGCGAATAGCTTATGCTAAAGAGCAAAAGAGGGGAAGATAAAGTACTCAAGGATTGGGATCAGACTATCGACTTGTTATCAAAGTTGTTTCTTGAACAGAGCATGGGTATGACCTGGCAGTACCAGTTTCCAACGAATCAGCACTTTCGAGCCCTCCAAGCTTTCTACTCGTGACTCTTACCATAGGAATCCACCAGCGATAGACGTCTCATCAGTCATACACAACTTTCGGTTCGTACCAGTAAGAATAATAATCGCGTGAGTTATATTCCTAAGTGACGCGGTGCTATACGATATGACTAAAAAAAAAAATGGGACAACCGCATGGCGTTCTTGGGCTCGCTAGGGATCTCGTGATAACATCTACTTTAGGAAACCCCCGCTAGATCCATGGTTAATTCCACAAGCGAGAACTAGAGGTGAGAACTCTCTAGCCTAATGAGATTGTCCTGGTAGACATCGCCTAGGAGTATCCCTTCATAGCCTCACGGCGACGATTGGTTAGATCTTTTTCTGTTTCATCGTTAATGTATCACCAGATACATTCGGAAAAACTTTTCGGAAAAAATCGCAACAGATATGCATGATGGTTTCTTTTTTTCCCTATACTAGCGGGATATATCCCTACTTTTTAACAGCCATTGCGGCTGTTCTAGGCTCGTTACTCGAATAACGTACAAAATGGCTCCATTTGTCCATTTACTGACGGTGTATATATACCTGTTTGAAATCCTTGGATTTTTATACTACCTCGGGTGTGTTATCACACAGGGCCCTACCACATCAACATGTCACAGAAGGAACTCGATATAGAAAAAGTCATAAACTCCAAGAAGCTAAGAACCATAGAATCGCTGACTGAGAAAGACGCAGCACCATACACCGTCTTCTACTCCACCGACAAACTCCTACTAATCATAGTCTTATCACTCGTTGGGTTCTGGAGCGCTATCTCCAGCCCGATCTACTTCCCAGCACTACCCACAATCACCAGCTACTTCCACATCACGCCGTCCATTCTGAACATCTCCGTGGTCTGCTACTTGATCTTCCAAGGCATCGCCCCCACCGTCTCATCCAACCTCGCGGACACGTTTGGCCGTCGGCCCGTCATCCTCGCAAGCATCATTGTCTTTTGCGCCGCATGTATCGCCATCTCGCAAACCAACGTATACTGGCTCCTCGCGTTGCTCCGGTGTGTCCAAGCCGCAGGAATCGCACCCGTGTTCTCCATCAGCTCCGGGGTTGCTGGCGATATCTGCACCCCCGCCAACCGTGGCGGCATGGTTGGCGCCGTCTCGGGGCTACAATTGGTAGGCAATGGAATTGGTGGACTCGTGGGGGCCGCCTTGATCGCTGGGTTTGATTCCTGGAGATCCATATTCATCTTCTTGTGCATTGGCGGCGGGATTACTTTCATATTCGCCTTCTTCGTGCTTGCTGAAACATCACGGAGAATCGTGGGGAATGGGTCCATAATCCCCACGAACATCATCAACCGGGCGCCGTTGATCTACCTTCCACATTTCAAAAAGAGAATGAACAACGACGTGTCGACACTCATGCCCAAAGGGCCATTTGATGTGTTGGGTCCGTTCAGGATCTTCTTTGAACGCGACGTGCTTTGCGTCAATTTGCCCCTGGGAATGCACTTTGCTGCATGGACCATGGTCTTGACGTCGCTCTCGACGGAATTGGAGTCGGAGAAATACAACTACTCCGTCATGCATGTTGGGTTGATCTACTTGCCTCAGGGCGTGGCTTGCTTCGTTGGCTCGATTGCCGTCGGGAGGTGCTTGAACTGGTACTACAAGTATCGCAAAAACTTGTACGATCGCCAGATGGACGAAGTTCCGATTGACCAAAGACCACCGTTTAATTTGACAGCCACGAGGTTGACATTGACTGTCGTCCCGTTGGTGTTCATGATAATAGGGTTGGTTGTGTTTGGATGGTGCATACAGTACAGACAACACATTATCTCGATCATCATCTCCACCATATTGATCTCGTTCTCGGCGTCGGTTATGATGTCGATATGCACCACGATGCTCGTCGACTTCCACCCTACTCAAGGTGGCGCCTCGGCAAGCTGCGTGAACTTGATGAGGTGCTGGTTGTCGGCGCTAGGTGCTGGGGTTTTGGACAAGATGATTGCAAAGATGAACTTGGGCGGGACGTACACTTTGATTGCTGGTATTTGCATCATCACTGACTTTTGCTTGCTTTATGTGTTGTATAATGCTCATCAACAGTTTGTCAATTACGTCCTGCCAAACGCTACCGCAGTTAACTCCGATGCTGAGGACGGTGAAACTCCTCCCAAAGACTAATAATTTATAGATATGGTTTCCTTATAGACATTTTCCATAATAAATATGATTTACTGTAATGCTAGGACAGATGCAAGAAGTTCACTCTATATAACTTTATTTATATAAATATATAAATTAATTGCATTGTAAGCTTATCTAAAACCTAAAGAAAACCCATAATCACACACACAAAAGGAGAAGCAAGAAACGACGAAATTACTGAGATGCACATTGCACACCTGGACCACCGCCTTGTCCTTCTTCGTCTGAGTCGTAAGCATCACCTCTTCTTCTTTGTTCGTGCTTGGAAGCGTCGTAGTCAACCATTTCACACTCGTCAACCTCAGCATCCTTTGGAATCTCTGGTTCCTTTCTTGCTGGCAAGATACTGGCCAATTCTTTCAATTTCTCTTCGCTTGCAAAGTTGTTTTCTGGGAATTTGACTCCAAACTTCAACAACAAGTTACCTCTTCCGCTTTGTCTATAAATTGGCATACCTTGGCCCTCAACAACCTTGATTTCACCAGGGGAGATAACTTCACCAGGCTTGACAGTGATCTTGACGTAGTCTCCAGAAATGTCCTTGAGCGATATGACACCACCACACAAGGCCGTGGCCAAGTCGACCTCGTACTCCATAAACAAGTCGTTGCCTCTTCTTTGGAACTGAGCATCGCGTTTTTCGTCAACGATAAAGATCACGTCACCGGGAGTGACACCTGGAGATTGGTCACCCTCGCCGGAGAAGACAATTCTTTGGCCATCACGCATACCCGGTTCGATGTGGACTTGTAAGATCTTTCTTTCGCTTTGAGTTTTGGCACCCTTACAGGTTTTACAACGGTCCTTTGGATCGCACAAGTCACCGGTACCTTGACACTTATCACAAACGGTCTGGAATCTCTGGATCATAGGACCCATCTGCTTGGTGACAAACTTCATACCAGTACCGTGACAGTCTGGACACTCTTGCACCTTGCCCTCGGCACCACCACGGCCGTCACAGTCCTTACAAAGAACAGTCTTGTTCAAGGCAAGCTTGACGGACTTGCCCTTGTAAAGATCCGAAAGGGTACACGAGATAGAATGCTTGATATCTTTGCCTCTGGCTGGACGCTGAGGACCGCCGTGGAAACCACCGCCGAAAAACTGGCTGAAGATGTCGTCGGGGTTCATGCCTGGGCCGCCTTGTCCCTGCAAGCCTTCTTCACCGTACTGGTCGTAGATGCTTCTCTTGTCAGGGTCGCTCAAAACTTCATATGCATGGGAAATCTTCTTGAACTTTTCGTGGGCTTCGGCCAGCGGGTTCTTATCTGGGTGGTACTTGAGCGCGGCTTTTCTGTAGGCCTTCTTCAAGTCTGCGTCGGAGCATGAAGGGTCGACATCCAACAATGTGTAGTACTCGTTCTTGGTGGACATGATTTGGTAATTGAGCTGTGGTTTGGGGCAAAGGTTGGAAAGTTGGGATTGAAACTGGAAGGGAAAATTTTTCTGATTTTTTTTCTGTCCACTCTTCTCGCCTGGTTACTAATAGACGTAATACACTGGCAACGTTCTCTGTGTGCAGTCCCCACGCCGCTTGCCACTCTTTTTCTTTTTCCGTTTTTGGATTGCTTACCCAGGCAGGTCTCTCCAAACGAGTGTAGAAGGTTCTACAAGGCACCCCACAAGCCAATCACAGCTAGATATGCCGTGCCATCCATGAAATCATCCACTGTGTAGGCGTCTTTCCATTGTGTATGGATAGCTCACGAGCGACGCGCCCACTGATATCTGAGGTAATAGAAGGTTCTAGAAAATTTTACAGGCTTGGGTTTTTTTGCAGTTTCTTCGAACCGCCAGAGACTAGCTATTGTAACATCGTATATATGTATTTGTATTCATCATCTACTTTAACCTGCATGTTCGACAATCTCGCTGACCAATTTGCCATCAACGATTCTGCTCAAGATCTGTTCTGGCGCAGCCAATTCGCTGTAATCGTCGTCGCCCTTTGGAACGTTGATGTTTAAGGCGGTAGTGCTACTTGTAACAATCTGGATATCGTGCTCAACACTCTCTTTAGACAAGTAAATAGTACCTTCATCGGACTTGTCAATGTTGATGGTTGGAACCAATCCGAGAACTTGGATACCGAACTTGACAGCTTTGACAACGTCAATACCGGAGATCAAGGAGTCAATGACAAGACTGACATTCTTGTTGTTGGAAAGGAAAACGTTGTTGGCTTTACCCTTCAACTGAATGGTAACGGTGTCACAGTTGGAGATGAAAACAGACTGCTGAGCTTCAACATCGATAGTGATAATCGAGTCAGTGTTGCTGTGGTGCAAGATCTGCCACTTGTTGTCGACCAATTCCTTCTTAGGAGTCTTTGGTGGCTTGTTGGTAGCAGCGGTAGAGGCACCTCCAGTGTGAGAACCTGCCAAACTGCTTGGTTTCTTTGGTGGACGTGGGACCTGTTTTCTCAACTCTGGATTCTTGTGAGTCATTTCTGATGGCGAAACCTTCTTCAAACCACTAGTTATGGCACTGCCTTGGTTGATCTCTTGGAACAAAGCAGCTGGCGAAGCAGCCGGAGCGCTGTCAAAGACAGAAGCAGGCGGAGGAGGAGGAGGAGGAGGAGGAGGTGGAGGAGCGGCACCACCAGTTGGAGCAGCCTTGGCAGCTGGAGCAGGATTAGCTGCAGCATAAGCTTCAGAGAATGGACCTCCTTTAGCGTAAGAGCCCTTCACGTACGTTTTCAATCCTTCGAAAACGGCCAAAAGTTGTTGGACCCATGGCTTGTTGTCTTTGATAACCTTGTTGGTCCAATAGACGGCAGTGTCTTTGATATCAGCGACGTACTGAACAGGTTCGTCGGTGAAGACCCATATCACAACATTGGATGCCTCACCAAGGGCGTTCAAGTAGTTTGATCTAGCAGCCTCTTTCAATTCAAAGATCTTCAGAATCTTTTCCTTCAAAGCATTGGTCAATGCTTCCTTGTTGCTTGGATCACCTTTCTTGATGGCATTGCTGACTTCTTCAAAGGTGTTTTTGAACAATTGAGCAGCCTCTCCAGTAGAGGCGTCGACGTTCTTCGAAGTTTCAACAAACTCGGCGAGGGTCTTCAAAATAGATTCATCCGCTGGGTTTGCAGCCGCTGGAGCTGGAGCTGGAGCAGAAGCAGAAGCAGAACTCTTGGCTGGGATGGCTTTCGAAGCTGATGCAGGGGTAGAGCTTTTCTCACCTGAAGGAGTAAACGACGATTCGGCAGCTTTACCGCCGATACGCTCAACACCGAACTTCTTCTTGTTGGCTTCCTCTTGGAAAATAGTGATGTCCTCAAGACGAGAGGTAGCAGCTTCCAATCTCTTCAAGATGGTTACAATGTTGTAACCCTGAACATTGAATTGACTCTCTTCCGTAGACATTGTTGTGTGTTGGTTGATGTTGACACCTGGGGACAAGGAATCGACATGAGAAAAGTACAATTTGTGGTTGGAGTCCGCGAGTGAACAGCGTCGATAAATTTTTGTCCCCTTCCCGCAGCTGTCGGAAAAACGGTCTCCCATATCGTGACTAAAAATCACGTGACTACATCCAAAACATCTCAATATAGCTCCATGATTTACAAAAGGACAGACCACCCATAACCGAACTCCCCTCTATAGGACGAAGTTAGTTTAGATAGAGTGTAGCAAAAAAGGCTCAAACAAATATTTAGAAAAGATTGATAGAAAAAACCACGATATAAGAATAACTATAATGTTGAAAAGAATACGAGCCAATTGCGCTAAATGTCTAGGTAGGTTCAATAGCCAGGCCACCTGTCCCTTATGGAATTGTCACAAGCACCGTAAGCAGAGCTCACAAGTTGCATCCCTTGAGGATACAAGGATGGACGTAACCATCACGAATGTATGTCAAGACGCAGTAGCTGTTGAGACAGTATCCACAGCCGTAGTCGCCGGAACCCAGGTAACAGTCTAAATCTCCGTTGCACGCTTCACAGCTTGGGGATGCCCTCTTTGTTAATCCACGCCTTGACTCAGCAAGCTGATACAATTTGGCGAACTCGCCAGGTGCTCTTGACTCCTCCTCTGGCGTTAAAGTTATATTAACGTCCACTCCATGTTTGATAGCAGCTTCTAACCCTTTTTTTTGCTAGTAATTGCCAATCAATATCTTCGTTGTATTAGCGTGGGACATAGGGAACAGCATCAGTGATCACAGTTTCTTCATCGGGATCTTCACGCAACTTGATCAGCAAGCCACTTCCATCTTCCAACCATAAACCACCGTCTCTGGTCACAAATATGCCCGTCATTTCAAAACAGTAGATGTAGTCAGCTGTAATATTAGCTGGGTAAACGGAGAATTTCGAACCATCAACCCCTCTAACCAACCCAAAGATTTGCAGCGCCATAACTTGTGCGCCCAAACAGAGCAATAAAACGTGAGCAAGTAATATTCTGAACTTTGATTCGGTACCTCAAGGACCGTATTTGGTGATTGATTTATTATCCAAAGAAACAAAAACCAAGGAAGGAAGGTTCATATTTATAGGAAGCTTTGGATAGTCTGTCCTTGTTCAAGCTCCGGAAATAATTCCACAACACCCACACTTCTTATCCTTGAACCCATTGTTGAATAATGTGACGGCGTCACCCAATACAACTACTTCTGGAACAAATACTAATATTGGTCTTTTCAACAATCCCATTCTAATGTGCATACCTCTTGTTTGAAAATGGAAATAGACCCGCCTTGTGCATTTCTTTTGCGCTTTGGCAGAAGGTGCCACGAACACCAATGGTCCAAAAGTTTCATAGATCGTACAACGGAATTAAATAAAGCTTGTATAGAAATTAATTAGTGAGCACTACACGGGAGTCCTACAATCATTGTTGTATTTGCAGCAAAATGGCCCGACGCTTTGCGTGCTCTTTTTGCGCTCCTGTCAAGAAGTTACTCAAAAACCAACTGCAAAAAGTATTTGATAAGCAGCAAAGCTATTCACTTCTCTGGGTTAGAGAATAAAGACGGAGGTTGCCATCTCCATTGTTGCCCTGACTTGGAAGCACAAAACCGGGACTGGAGGGTTTGTAAGAATATGAGAAACTAAATGCAACCATGATCTCTCTTTCTCTTCAATAAACTCTAACAATGTAAAGATATTATTTTATATGGGTAAATCAAAGCCATTTCCCAACACATGGCATCACGCCCAGAGTTATGGTGAGTGATTAATACAATGATGTGCTCGATATGCCCACATGGACAAAGAGAAAGTAAGTGGAATATTATATTCAGAATGGTTATTTCTCAATAAAGCTTATTACCAAGTGAAAGAGCCGTGGCATGCGTTTTTAAAATCCTGCAGTACCAGCAACTCTGGAATTCTTCACGTCAATAGCTTTTACTAAACCAGGCAGCTAAAGTTCTACCTTTATCTTGAACATTAGCTGGATGGTGGAACCGACCTCGACCGGGTTGGCACAACTTGGGCCCTACGAAAGTTCCATTTGAACATCTCACAGAGACTAATTGTCTCAATTTGCGCTGTACTTTCGTCTAAAATTAACCACCAAGTGAAAAATCAACTCTAGTTCGATATAGTCTCCAGTCCCGTTCAAGTACGTAGGCCCATGCATCGTGGGAAACTTGGGAGTAAATTTTGCAAGAATAATACCAAGGAATTGTATCGTTGAGGGAGTCAAAGCAGGCCAAACCGTTCCTATACAGTAGTAAGATCATCATTATTACATTGTTATCAATTCAGGAACGCTTCTACAGTGTCGTATTTTTCGGGGAGAGTTTTCTTGTCCAGTTTGATAGTTAGGGGGTGGCCCAACAAACATCTCCCTAGCTTCATTGGCACTTCCGATACGACTACTCCCCTTTATCTCAAAACAAAGAGACAATGGAATCGTGGTTCCTTAAAGAAATTAGGTTTTATGCGTGTCAGGTTTCGCTCCACCTGAACCAAGGGGACTTTGAGAGGTGGATACCTGTTTTTGGAGCCGTGAGGGCGAATTTACGGGGCTTTTACAGAAGCGCGATAAGACCAGCATGAGAATTGCCTCTATTTGACTCTACTGTAGCGTCAATTTTCGTGGCCTTCCTGGTATCGGTTATACTGTCAAAATGACTTACTGGCTGGTGTGAAGCATATTAATGACGTAAGATAAGAATGGCAGATATTGAACAATAGAAATTGGAATTCTAGTGGTGAAGGAATGGGCCGTCATCCGGCATGATAAGCTTGAACTATAGACCTGTGGCTTGTGACGTGTCCTGCACGAGCAGCAATGATGTAAGTAACTACTATCCTTAATCTATAAATGTTCTAGTATTCTAAATTTTTCCTAAAACCAGCATACACTTCTTGTGGTTCAGGAAGCACGTTTATTACCTACTTCCCTCACAGTTGAAGATCACAAGTAATGGGACTGCAAATCTACGGCTTGGTCAGGGGTGCCGATGGGTCGAAATTTTCTGTCTACCCTGCCAATATCACGAGAGAGTACATTTGCTGCATCGAGATGACAGGCATGTTTGTTGACAGAGACGGTGGTTTATGGTTGGAAGATGGGAGCGGGTATCTGCTCAAGTTGCGTCAAGACCCAAACGAAGAAACTGTGGTCACTGATGCTGTTTCGTACACCCCACGCTACTACAGCAAAGACATTGACTGGATTTTATTGGCACGGAAGTCAGGGTTAGGCACAGCTGCCAAACATGGGTTGGACCTTGGTTTCACTTTAACGCCAGAAGAGGAGTCAAGAGCGCCTGGCGAATTCAACAAGTTTGTTGAGTATATGGATAGGGAATTTGGAAGAAAACCCTGCGGTGCTTCCAAGAGGTAGTGGGACCCACATGGCAGATCATGACTGCTGTTTACTAGCTCTCAGTGCTTTCTATATCTTCCTTTTTATACAATTAACCGAAATCTTCTTCTTCATTCCACCAGGTTGTAAGCCTCCTGTTGAGGGACCGTGAAATGGTACTCGTCGAACATTTTTCGCCATCAATGCACGACTTGTGTACGCCGGTTGTCTTCTTTCACTCACGGTACAATTTTTTTCAGACAACAGGATATCAACACGAACTTCACAGCACCACACCACACCTTCCAATGGTTCCGATAAAAGTCAAAGTCGAAGAGGAAGTTCTTCCTCCGCAGGAGATACATCTACTCAAGGACGCGCATTTTGGAGATTTATCCTACCAAGAGCCATTCTACGACAACTACCAACCGAATGTACCCATTGCCATAGATCTCGGAACATCAACCTGGAGAGTAGGGTTGACAAACTCCCCAGAACCCAACAACGTTTTCCCCGGCTTAATTTCTCGTTACAGAGACAGGAAGGCATTGAAAACATTGACCGTTGTGGGCAACGATGTCTATTCTGATTCTGTTTTACGATCCACTGTCAAGACACCCTACGATGGTCCGTTGATCACCAATTGGGACTACGTAGAGTTCATGTTAGACTACTCATTTGAACATCTTGGAGCCACCAGCGACAATGGGAAGTTGAACAACCCCATAATTATGACAGAACCTATAACTTGTACCTACAGCCAACGTAAGTCCATGTACGAGTTGTTATTTGAAGCATACCAGGTCCCCAAGGTGAGTTTCGGTATTGACTCGTTGTTTTCCTATTACGCAAACTCCTCGGGCAAATCCAATGGGTTGGTTATCGGTGCTGGAAACCAAGCCACGAGTCTCATTCCGGTGCTTAACGGCAAGGGTCTCATGTCACAGGCAAAGAGAATCGACTGGGGCGGCGAGCAACTGCAGCAGTACTTAGGAAAGTTATTGACTTTGAAGTACCCATACTTCCCAAGCAAGTTAAACTCGAATCATACTACAAACTTGTTCAAGGATTACTGCTATGTCCTGGAAGACTACCAGGAAGAGGTCAAACATTTATTGGATATGGATATTTTGGAGACCAAAGACGTCGTTGTACAGGCACCCGTGGAAATTGCCGTCACTAATGAAAAGAAGAAAACCGACGAAGAGTTGGCAGAACAGGCAGCTAAGAGAAAGGAACAAGGTAAGAGATTACAAAAGCAAGCACAAGAGAAACGATTGGAGAAATTAGCTCAGAAACAAGAAGAATGGGACTACTTTTCCAAGTTCAGAGAAGACAATGCCGGATTGTCCGCCGAAGAATTCGAGGCTAAAATCATGGGTAATGGTTTCGACGACTTGGAGGACTTTAAGAAATACATGGCGTCTTTAGAAAGATCCTTGAAGAGAGCCAACCAAGGGGAGGATGATCACGAAGAAGAAGAAGTAGATCCTACAAGTGCATGGCCATTAGTGGACACTCCAGATGATCAATTGACAGAAGACCAAATCAAAGAAAAGAGAAAACAAAAGCTCCTTAAAGCCAACTTTGAGGCGAGAGAACGTAATAAAGAAGTGAAACGACAAGAGGAAGAAGCAAAGTTGAAAGCGGAACAAGAGCAGCAGGAGTGGCGTGATAGAGATTTAGATGATTGGTGTACTACCAAACGACTACAATTAGCCGAAGCCATAAGCAAGTACAAGGAGAAACAAAAGCTATTAGATTCTTTCAAGGATAGAAAGTCTGCTGCCGCACAGCAGCGTATGAAGTACATTGCCGACTTGGCGAATGATGAGAATGGGTCAACGTCGAGTCAATCCAGAAAGAGAAGACGTAACGCCAATGCAACCATAGATAACGATCCTAACGATACATTTGGTGCAAATGATGAAGATTGGAACATGTACAGAGAGATCACCAATGCCTCTGTTGAAGAAGATATGGAGAAGATCAATAACGAAATTTTGTCTTTGGAGGAGGAGTTATTGAAATACGATCCAAATTTCCACCACGAAGACACATTTGCCGCTGCGTCTACTTTTGATTGGAAAAACCTGGTACTCCATAAATTCATCCATGGCCCACGACCAAACATCACCATCGCCATGCAAGCCGAAGGTTTACTGCCGGAGGAAATTGCATCTCACCCAGAAATGATCCGCAAGAACCATCAGATCCATGTGAATGTTGAAAGAATCAGGGTTCCGGAAATACTATTCCAGCCAAGCATTGGCGGCTTAGATCAAGCAGGTATAAGCGAAATCGCCAGTGACTTGTTACGAAGAAGACTAGATGGTAATTTTACCGCCGGAGGACAGTCATATGATGTGTTGCAGGATATTTTCTTAACGGGTGGTATGTCACTATTACCAGGATTCCAGCAAAGAATACAGACAGATTTCAGGAGTTTCCTCCCAGTTGGCGTACCATTGCACGTACGTACCGCCAAAGATCCATTGTTGGATGCATGGCATGGTATGCACAAGTGGGCCAACAACGAAGAGGATTCTAAAGACGGGTACGTCACCAAAGAAGAATACGATGAGTATGGTGCTGAGTACATCAAAGAACATGGATTAGGCAATGCATGCTTGAAATGAGTTTACGGTTTTGAGAACAAAACGAGATTATTATACATAGCTCCGTATTAATTACACACAGAGAGAGGTTATTTACTTCTTGCCAGCGTTTGGATTAATACCCTTTTTCTTCAAAGTATCCTTCTTCGACTTTTCAATAAACTTCTTATCCTCTTCGTTATCAAACTCAGCGAAATCATCATGGATAATACCTTCTTCCTCAGCCTCAACCCTAGCTGCGTTTTCCTTTTCTTTAGCACCAGCCTTCGAGACATCGTGAGGGGACGGAGCGATCTTCTTGAACTTGGCAACGTAAAACCCATCAACGTTATACGTATGAGGGTAGTAACGTCTCGTCAAGGCGATCTTTGGATTGAAGTGCTTACCACGGTACGAAGTGAACCCTTCTTTACCGATAGCCAACCCTGTGTCGACCAACTTGACGTTTGGTCTTTTCCTCAAGGCGTAGTCCACCACGGCTTCATTCTCGTCGACGGCGATGGAACACGTCGAGTACACTATAACACCACCAGTTGGCGAGTTTGCATCCACGGAGTCTATAGCTGACAACAACAACTGCTTCTGTAAGTGGGGGATCTGCATGAAATCCTTCTCGGTACGACTGACTTTCACGGAGGCGTCTTTGGCAATGACACCGGTACCGGAACAAGGGGCATCCAACAAGACTCTGTCAAATCCACCGATGACCTTGGGGAACTCTCTGGCGTCGTAGTTACACACGATAGTGTTCTTGCAGCCCAATCTGTGGATGTTTGCAATTAGAGACTTGGTACGTGCTTTGTTTGCGTCGTTGGCAAACACACAACCTGTGTTTTTCATCAACGCGGAGATGTATGTCGTCTTACCACCTGGGGCAGCAGCCATGTCTAATATACGCTCGTTCTCTTGTGGTTCCAACGCCATCACGGGCAAGAAGGACGAGGCGGCTTGTAAGATGTAGTGTCCGGCTAAGTATTCTGGCGTGGCACCGATAGGCACCTGTGAGTCAAAGATCTGTAAACCCACCTTGGTCCAGGTCCCGATGGGCTGCAAGTTGACACCTTTGTTGACCAAAGCTTGGGCCAAGTCTCTTCTTCTTGTCTTCAAGGTGTTGGTTCTTATTGTGACGGGTCTGGCGATCTCGTTAGCTTCGAAGAACTCCATCGCTTCGGCGGGGGAGAACAAGTTGAACAATTTCTCGGCCAAGAACTCAGAGTATCCAAAGTACTCACAGATATCTTTCAATAATCTGTTGGTGTAATCGGTTCTTGATTTGCCTTCTTCGGCCAACTCCTTAAAGTTCTCCAAGACCTTGACAATTTCAAGCATTCTGGTTCTGACCATGGTGACGTCCTGTGGGCCCTGTTCCATTAATTCTTCCTCTTCAGCAGTAGGCAAGACCTTGGCTCTTGGTTGTTTGGTCTCACCCTCGAGTAATTCCTGCTCGGCCTCTTCAGCTTCCAATTGTTCTTCTTCGTCGAGCCTCTTCGAGTAGAGCTCCATATTCTGTGCGTTCAAATTCTCCAAGTCTTCATCTTCATCATCGGAAAACATAGGTCTTGCTCTGTCGTCTTCGTCAGAATCAAGGTCTTCTCCTTCAAGATCGAATTCATCGTTCTCGACATCAAACTCATCGTTCAATTCTTCATCTTCGGATTCATCGAAAAGGGACTTCTTAGCAGATGCCAATTCTTCTAAGTCGACTTCAGGCAAATCTGCATCTTCTTCAACTTCCTCGTCGCTATCTTGCTTTCTACTCTTGCTCTTCTTGGACTTTGGAGATTTGGATGTCTGCTTGACTTTCTTGGATGTTGGCAAGCCGTTCTTGGACTCAGTGGCTCTCTTTCTTTTGGAATCCTTTTTGGGACCCATCGTAGCCTGAAACTCGTCAAGACTAGGTGGTGCCGCCTGCTTATTCTTAGCTCTTCTACCCATGGTGGTTGTGATATATCAAATAGTGATTGGTATTATCCGGTACTAAAATTTTCAAATAAAGAAAATGCCAGGCGATGAGATTACGATGCGAGTCTGGAAAAAAAAAATCTGCGCTATAACTTCAGGCATCAACCACCACCAGCGAAGAGCTACTACCAAAACCAAACCATGTCTTCTTTCAAGAAAAGCAAAACAACGATCCAGTCGGGCCAGCATGTGATGATCCGTCTACCATCGCAGGGTTTAAAAATAGTGCATTTACAGGACTCCGGAGTCGTGGGGTTAGGGAAATTTGGCCAGTTCGAAGTAGCCAATATCTTGGGGTACCCTCTCGGGACATCGTTTGAGATCTTGGAGGACCACCAGGTGAAACCCATCAAGAGTATCTCGACGTTGGACTTGCAAGATTCTGACGAAAGCACGCAACGTCAGGAATTAACAAAGATCTTCAGTAATAGTGCGGAGAATAACCAGAACATTATTGATATTGGTGGGAAGATCCAAAAGTTGTCCAAGGAAGACATCGATGAGTTGAAGAAACTGGGCGCCGGGTCTAGTATTGGCCAGTTGATAATTGAAAAGATCATTGCCGGCCACGAAGGTTTCGATAAGAAGACAATCTTTTCCCAGCAGAAATACTTGAAGAGAAAGCAGCAGAAGTTCTTGAGACGGTTTACGGTGGACTACCTTGGTGGCAGCGAGTTGTTGGAGTTCTACATCGAAAGAGACTTGTCGAGGGTGTTAGATCTTAGTGTAGAAACCTTAGGGTTGATGTTGACTTATGCTAACGTGAGACCTGGGGGCAGATACCTCGTGATTGATGAGACAGGTGGTGTATTGACCTATGCCATGATGGAAAGAATGAACTGTGAAGGTACCATTGTGTCCATCCACGAAAACGAGCATCCTAACTTGATTGCATTGAAGCACGCCGACTACGGCGAAGAAATCGAATCCAGAGTGATCAAGAACATCAATTGGTTACAATTCCTTGAGCCCGAGACGGAAAGGATCGATTGGAAAGATCTTGCTGAGGATGAGCTCAAATCAGTCAAGAACAAGCCACAGTACTATAGACGTCGTGAACGTGCTCAGCAGATCAACGGAGTTATTGACATGGTTGAGAATGGAAATTTCGACGCCTTGATCACCGTTACGACTTTAAACATTCCTGGGATAATCGATAGCCTTCTCCCAAAAGTCGGTGGTTCTAGACCTGTGGTCATATATAACCAGTACAAGGAAATCTTGTTGGAGATACAGCAACAGCTTGTGAATGACAAGAGAGTGTTGGCTCCTTCCATTTTCGAAACCAGAGTTAGACCCTACCAGACCATCCCGGGAAGAATGCATCCTGTCATGTCCAACAGAGGCGGCGGTGGGTACGTCTTGTGGGGCACTAGAGTTATACCACATCATGAGATCACAGCTGTAGGTAAAGGCTTCTTGAAGAGAAGAAGAACGGACACGCCTTCCGTTGTTGAAGAAGAACAAGAAGAAACTCCCGAGGTTGAGTCTGAAGGTGCTAGAGATACGCTCACGGAAACCACACCAGAGGTAGTAAATAGTTAGAAATACGTAAATTAATTTTGTCATTCTGCATAAAGAGTTATTAGTCATAAATGTAATCGCATAGCTTGTTGAAGATATCGAACCTACCTTCATCTTTCCATCCAACAACGCACCTCACCTTCAGCGCACCGTCCATCATGATACCAACTTTCCAAGACTCGAGGTTCTTCTGCACTTCTTCGCAAACAAAGTCAGCTTGATCTCGGTACCCGACTTCAAAGACAAACCCTTCAGCCTCTGTGAGTAAAAGTATGTTTTGTATTAAGGCATAGTAGAAATCGCCGTCTCCCACCAATGCCAACTTGGGTTCATGCAACCGGACAGACTTTTCCACCCCGTCTTGCGCTGCTGACCTCACATAGTCCTCCAATGGGATATAAGGAGGATTGGAAGTCACGAGGTCCACTCTCGGGATATCCAACTTACTAACGATCTCCCCGTCGTAGATATCTCCTAGATGATAGGTAAGATTGACTTTATTCTCAGGATACTTTTCCATATACGCCTCCAAGTTCTTATTCGCCAAATCGTATGCCTTCCCCGACACGTCAAACGCATGAATCTGAGGCACATACTCACGCAACTCATGGGCAATCAACAACGGAATGCACCCCGTGCCGGTACACGCATCCGATATCAGGAGTTCATCTTGTCTCGCGACTTGCTTCAACGCCTCCGTTAGCTTCAAGCACCACTCCTCGGTTTCCCAGCGGGGTATCAAGACGCCTTTCCTGCAGATGATGCTCAACTCGCCAAACGGCTGCGACTTGAGTATGTACTGTAGCGGCACGAGTTTCTGGCGCTGGAGCACGGCGTCGGCCCACTCGTACGACGGCAACTCGTCCTTGATCCACTTCAATTCCAAGGACGCGCGCTCGATGGTTCGGTTGGCGGGGAGCAAGGGAGGTAGTAGTGGCGAGATCTTCCTCGCTTGACGAATAAGCTTGGCTGTGATTCGTGGCATCGGAAGGGCTGGTCGAAGGAGTGTTTGTGTGTGGGGGGAGAGATGAACCCCCTGAATGAAATTTTTCGGACCTGATTTTTTTCTTTTACGGGGAGGGGATGGATCAATGGTGATGATCGATCTGCTACATCGACTGAACTCGGTTGACGGTTGTGTATTTACAATGTGTATATGGGTAACTCGTTCTATGTACAAAAGCAAAAAAAGAAGAACAAGAACGTCTATGCCTTACCTTTTCTGACGTAGTACATGTAAGCTCTTTCATGAACATGCTCTGGGAATGGAGAGATAACCTCAGAGTGACCTGGTCTAGCGATTGGGTCTCTCAAGTAAACGGCATGACAAGTGTCAAAGGAGACTTCAATGTGAGAAGGCAAGATGGCAAAGGCACCCAAGAATCCTCTTGGCTTCCATGGAGTGAAATAAGGTCTCGAAGGGTCCTTTCTTCCGTAAAGGTGTCTTTGGAATGGCAAATCAACGACGGCTTTGGACTCGTCTTCTAAGATCTTCTCCACGTTTAACTTCGGGGCATATCTTGTCTTGGCAGCAAAGGAAGTGTCGAAGAACTTGGAGTCCTCACCTTTCGAAATAGCCTCAGCCTCAAGACGAGACTTTTCCCATTCGCTTGATTTTATTTCACGCAAGGTGGCTTTGATCCATCTATTCGTTTTAGAATCGCTCTTTTCTCTGTCAAGGACTTTAGCTATGTTCTCTGTGGATGGATCTTCAATCAATGGATGCTTCTGTTTCACCAAATCATTGTAGATACGAGCGCACTTCTTACTTGCACTACTACCGTATTTTGCAAAAGCTTCGTCTGAAACCACATCACCAGCAGCTTTTCCCACTTGCAAGATATCGGCCAAGATCGATTCCAAGCTGATTTTGCTTTGTTTTATTTTCATATCTTTGAAAGCGGTCAGCGCCTTTTCTCTTTGGGAAGCGTCCTCACTTGCTCTCGAGTCCAATGATTTCCTCTTATTCTGCTTCTTCTCCCAAGCCGCGAGAGGGTTCTTCTTTACTTCCCTGACGTGATCATTCCACGTCCTTATTTGGTCCTTGGATATCTTGATGGACTTTTGGAGGCCCGGCTTGTCGGCACCCATGGCGTATAACACCTTCTGCGGATCAACGCTGAAAACGTCTCCGCTCTTCAATGGGAAAGCCGGGTGTTTCATGACCACACCGTTGACCTTGACAAACCCACCAATGACGAACTGTCTAGCTTGTCTGAGCGAACTGGCAAACATACTTCTGAACAAGGCGGTCTCTAATCTCTTCTCTAAATTGGCGTATGCTTGCAAGGTGATTGGTGTGGGTACCTTGCGGTGACCCCTCAAGGAAGCATCCAACTGGGAGTAACTCTCCAATTTCTTGTCAAACACCACGTTCTTGAACTGCTTTTCTCTAATATGTTCCCCGTGGTACTTTCTGGTTTCCGATTTGGCGGCCCATTTCTGCTGGAACATGGTTTTCCCATTGTAGCCCAACGGTGTTTTCCTGAAGAGGTTGAACAAGTTCAACTTGTTCATGGACATGGTGATGTTGCCCCTCGTCAAATGATGAATCTTGTTGAGTTTTCTAGGCATGGTGAAAGGGAGGGGGGATGTGGTTGGGTGGGTTGGTTGGTCCTGAGCTCTTTCCTATCACTGAGCCTTTGCTTGAAAAATTTTTCTCCCTTAACATTTTGTTCTCTGGTTCGCGAGGTGTTGATGAGAAAACCACAACCACGACATAAACAAGAAGGACAACCTCTGTTCACCACGATTCAGCAAGGTGATACTACTCCCCTATGGAAACTATGTCGTCAGCACCTTCATCGACAGATCGTAATTGGTCGATCGAAAGCGAAATCAAGTTGTTCAGCTTGGTCTGCGACTACAAGCCCGCAGGGCACAGGAAACAGGAAAACATTCAAACTATAGTCAAAAAGGTCAACGAGTCGTTGGAGTCTCTGGAGTCTCCGTTCACCGAGAAGGATATATGGCAGAAATTGGGCACATTGTACAACTTGTCGAAAATTGACCAAATTGAGGAGTTGCTGAGCGGAGGAAGTAGCAGTAGCGAGGAAACTACCAACAAGGTTGAGTCAGCAGACGATGTGAAAATAAAAGAGGAGAAGGATAAAGAGGGGGATGTCAAAGAGGAAGAACGAGAAGTTGTTGCCATTGATTCAGATGAAGAAGAGAGTGTCAAGGAAGAAGCATCATCGAGGAAATCATCTACCCCAGAACCGAGCCAACGAAAAACAAGAAGCACTAGAGAAGCAGGCAAGACTACCCGTGGAGCACGAAAGGGAGCTAAAGATAAGAGTAAAACCGAAGAGAATAACGAGGATGAGGAAACAAAGGAGGAATTAAAAGAAGAGGTTCCAGTCAAGGAAGAGACACCGGCTGCTGAGAAGGACGAGGACAAAGAAACTGACGTGAAAGAGAAACCCGCAGAAGACAATAAGGAAGATGTTAAAGAGCCATCATCAAAGGTGGAAGAAGCAGAAAAGGGAGAAGAGAAGGAAGAGGAAGATGAAGTGGTCGAAATAGTAAAGGAAGAGAAAGACAAAGGTGAAGCACAAGACGAGGAGGAAGAGCAAGAGGATGAAGAAGAAGAGCTGGAGGATGAGCTGGAAGATGAGGCCGAAGATGACGAAGATGAGGAGGAAGAAGAAGAGGAAGAGACGCCACAGCCTGAACCGGTACCTAAAAGAACGAGAGGCAGAAAACCCAAAACTCAGACTGAGAAGCTCCGAACTCCACCTCCAAGAGTCAAGAAACGAACGAGACAGTCGGTCAAGTTTGAGGAAAAGGCAACCCCCGTGTCCACCAGAAAGAGACGTGCTCCAGCGGGATCCGTGTCTCCACAACCGCCACCAAAGACACGTAGAAGAACAAGATCAGAAACGCACACTAATGGAGACGAACACAGCTCGTCGCGAGGAGAAGACCATGGTGACGACGGTGCGGTGGAGGAGTCGAAGCCAGCGACAAGGAGGTCTAGTAGGATTTCTTCTGAGTCAAAGGTCAGACGAAGTAGCCGAAAGAAGTAGGTTTCTATTTTGTAGGTGATATGAATGTGTGTGCACTACCAAGTGTGTCTGCCCTAGTATGATCCGCACGCGTCCTGCGGGCCGAAACTTTTTTTTTCTTCTTCACGCTTCGTGGGAGATGTTACACGTCGATGTGATACATCACACCAGCCACGAAGCCGGCTATTTAAACGAACCCTTACAAACTTTTCCCTGATTCGTTCCATACTTTTTAGTCTTCACATCACCTTAGACGATCATGCTCACAGCAGTGCTACGAAGACGACGGGGCTACGTGCTTCAAGTGGCCACCTACAACTACCGCTATCTCGCAACAGCTTCCCCTGTCTCCAGACCAACATCTGCAAGGGCAGGCAAGACCGCTGCACCATTGGAGAACTGGGACAGAGGAGCAAGGACCCAAAAGACATCACTCACGCCAATGTACAACTCAGTGAAGAAGTTAATTGACGCCAACCCTAGCTGTGTCTCCTTGATCCAAGTGGGCAGTTTCTACGAGTTGTATTTCGAGCAAGCCGAAGAGTATGCGCCAAAGCTCGGGTTGAAGCTCGCCAAGAAGAAGACCTCCAACCACGTGATTCCGTTTGCTGGGTTCCCGCTTAGTCAATTGAAGCGGTTCACCAAGATGTTGATCCAGGAGCAGAAGGTCAACGTTGCCATCGTGGACCAGTGCTCGAGGGGCAGCAAGACGGATCTGCAGTTGGTGCACCGCAAGATCTCGAGGATCGTTACCCCGGGCACGCTCATTGACGAGTCGTTCTTGAATTTCAGTGAGAATAACTACTTGCTTGCGATATATTTCCCGCCGAACGCAGTCAAGTTACCCCCAGATCCAGACATGACGGTTGGGTTGTCGTGGATTGACATATCTGTGGGGGAATCGTTCGTGCAGCAGACGACGTTGGGGCAGTTGGGGTCGGACTTGTCGAGAATCAACCCTAGTGAGATCTTGGTCCCGAAGGACTTGCAGAACAAGGACTTGCATTTGGGCAAATGGTATGCACCATTGCAAGAGTTGAAACGATACCTGTTGCGGTTCCACACCGTGGGGTCGTATGGGGATTTGAAACAGAGGTTTGAGTCTCATATACAAAAAACAAGAAAGCTCTTTGAGGATCTCTCGCCGAAGGAACAGACGGCGTTGAATATGGTGCTTTCGTATATTAGTATCAACTTGCCCGATGCCAATGTTACGTTGGAGTTGCCAACGCGGTACTTTAACGAGGACTGTTTGCAGATGGATTCGAGGACAAGAGAGGCGTTGGAGTTGACGGAAAGAGCAATTGTTGGGAGAACCTCTGCCGTGGGGTCGTTGATCTCCACGATAAAGAAAACTTGTACTTCTTCAGGGACAAGAATGTTGAACGATTGGATAAAGTCGCCGTTGTTGGACATTGAACAGATCAAGCATAGACAAGAGTATGTAGATCTTTTCTTGAAGAACGAGTATTTGAAGATTATCACGAGGCAGCAGTTGCAGCAGTTGGGCGATTTCATAAGAAACTTGCAGAGATTGGTGGTTGGAAACGGTGATGTTGCAACTCATTTGATCTACACTGCCACGTCATTGCAGAAGTTGCAAGCTTTGAGAGATTTTTTGAGTGAGGAACACCAGAGGAACCCTCAAAAGACCGCCATGTTGGAGGACTTCTTGGACAAATTTAAAGTTCCTAATGAACTCGCAGAGGAGATATTCAACATCATTCATACCGAGAAGGAACAAGAAAGTACTTCGATTGAAACAGAGGAGATACAGGAAGGCGAGCTGGAAATGGTTGAGACAAAGACGAAGCTTAGCTCGTATGGAAATGATTTCAGCGAAAAGTATCGAGTACTGAATATGGAAACAGCTACCCCGGAAGTCTTTTATTCAGTACGCAAAGATCACAATGAGGCGTTGCGTTCATTACATGATGAGTTGACCGGGCTAAGAGACAAAGAGGCGCAATTCATGGACTCGTTACGTGGTACCTTAAACCAAGTTGATGCAAAACTCACCTTGAGCAAGAAAGAAGTGTTGGGGAGATACGTCAACGCAATCCTAATCTCCGGAAAGAGTTCTGCTATTGAGAATCTTTCACGCAAGTTGAACGACGACATCATCTACACCAAGAAAACATCGCTTTTGTACAGAACCAAAGAATGGAACGATCTTCAGCACGACATTGCCGAGACCCGATCATCCATCCTCGCTATTGAGGAGCAAATCATGCAGGAATTGAAAGAGAAAGTGGTTCTGAGATTTCCTGAGTTTCGTGAACTCTCCAGATTAGTGGACTTTCTTGACGTCACCGCATCATTCGCCATCCTTGCCGAAGAAAACAACTGGACGTGTCCGAAATTGATCCGCACGCCACGTCTATCCATCGAAGGTGGTCGTCACGTTGTTGTGGAATCCAGTTTGAAAGCGTCCGGGACCATGTTCATTGCAAACGATTCCAACATGGGCCAGGAGGGCAACTTGTGGGTGATCCTGGGGCCAAACATGGGCGGTAAAAGCACGTTCTTGCGCCAGAACGCCCTAATCGTGATCCTTGCCCAGATGGGTTCGTATGTCCCCGCAGATAGGGCCAGCATCGGTATCGTTGATCGGATCTTCACGCGAATCGGCGCGTCTGACGACTTGTACAACGACATGAGCACGTTCATGGTGGAGATGGTCGAGACGAGCAATATCTTGAACGACGCGACGCCACGGTCCCTTGCGATTGTGGACGAGATCGGACGTGGCACGAGTGGCAAAGAAGGGATTGCCATTGCGTACGCGACGTTGTTGGGGTTGTTGAATGTGAACAAGTGCCGGACGTTGTTCGCGACGCATTTCGGCAAGGAGTTGGAAGAGTTACTAACGGCGAATGGAATCGACCAGAGCAATGTGCGATACTTTAGAACAAGAGTGGTGTCGAACAACGATCAGTACTTCATTGACCACTCATTGGAGCCGGGGATAAGTGAGAGGTCGCATGCTTTGGAAGTCGCCAGGATGGCAGGGTTCCCGGAGAAGTCTCTACATGTTGCCGAACAGGTTTTAAGTAGTTTATGAATTACGTCTGCATTTGCATAATACACATTACATCTAGAGTGAGTTTATTGTGGTGGTTGAGGAGGATAGCCTTGATTCTGGCTGTTTTGTAGATGTTGCAAAAGCATGCTCTGAAGTTGCGCCAACTGTGCGGGATCAACTTGTTGATTCTGCGGATTGTACGCTTGTTGTTGAGGTTGTGGCTGTGGATAGTACTGGTTAGGTTGCTGGTACTGCTGCTGTGAATTGTAAGGTTGTTGGTATTGATTGTTGTAACCCGGTTGATTCTGGTAGTACTGTTGTTGTGGTGGAGGTTGTTGTTGGTAGCTTTGGTATTGGTTCACGGAGTTGCCATACTGGTCACTCTGTGGGTAGTAAGGCTGTCCATACTGTGAGGGGGGTTGCTGCGCTTGTGGTGGAGGAGCTTGCTGAACATACTGCGGTTGTTGGTAATTGCTGTACGCGTTCGTACGTTGTGGGTTGATCTGTCTGCCTCTAGCTTGTCCACCTTCTCTGTACGAAGAAGCAGTCAACGGAGTATACGCAGCCACATTCTGTCTCTTAGCCAGCGGAGCACTAGTCCCTTCAAGCATCCGCTTTTCCTTATTCTTATTCCCATTCTTCTTTTTCTTCCTCGCCAGCTTTGCAGCCAGTTCCTTCTCATCGTCCGAATACTCCTGTTCTTCTTCCGGCACCTCCTCGTCATGGCAATTACTAGCGTCCGTACCCTTGATATGCTTAATCGAGTCCGTGTACAAAAACTGCGAGTCCGGCACGACATAGTACACTGTGCGTCCCTTGGTATCCTTGAACTTGCTGAACTCTTCCTCGCTGTTGAACTTGACGCTGTAGACGGGTTGCTGTACCCTGCCGAATATCTCAAACAACGGACCAAGAACTGTCCTGTCCTCGAAGCAAAAGATGGACTTTTCTTGAAGGATCCGGAACTCACCAGACGTCTTGGCTTTGATGATGATGGAGTTCTCGACGAGTCCCGTGATCTCGCCGATTTCTTCAATTGGGGCATTAGCTGGGATCTCGTAGCCTTCGGGCAATGCAGGTGCTTTCTCATTCACAATCTCGTGCACTGACTTGACGGGTCCTTCGTTTGGTTCGTCTTCTTCGTCGTCGAGATCGTCATCATATTCGTTCTGGTCCTCTTTGATCTCTCCGTCTTCTTCGTCGGACGAACTATCATCGTCTGAACTGCTACTTTCGTCAGAACTAGACTCGTCTTCTGAGGAAACGTCATCGACGTCGATCTCATCATCAGACAACTTGGCAACTTCGTCCCCCTTTGTGCTCTCAGTGTTGAGGAAATCCTGAACTGTGGTTTTGCCAACTGTGTCCTCTTCGGTGTTCGTTATGGTTATGTTGTCTCCGTGTAGAGGGTTCATCTCAACTTGAGGGATCTCGGTAGGTTGAAGTGTAGTTGGTTCAAGGACAACAGTGTCACTTTCTGGGACAGGTGGCTGTCGTTCGTCCGATGTTGGGAGTGTGGTTTCCTGGGGAATCTCGGTGGTATCAATTGGTTCGGGCACTTCTGCTGTCATTTCTGTTGTCTGTATTGGTATAGTGGCTTCCACAGTTATTGGTTCTTCTGTTGCCTTTGGTTGTTCCACTGCCTTTGGTTCGTCGACTCCTACTAGCTCTTCCGCTGTTGGTTCTTCTTGTAGTTGGTCTTCGATAGCTTCTGACTGTGTTGGCTCTGTAGATTCGATCCCTGCAGGAGGTTCCACGGGTTCCGTTGCTTCTGCAGTCTGGACATCTTCGACATGATCTTCCCCTGCTACAACTGGCTCGTCTGCGTTTACCGGGTCGACAGGTGCTTGTGTTTCCGTCACCTCTATAGGTTGCGACTCTTCATATAATGGCTCAACGGTAGACTCTTCGGTTGTTCGCCGAGTTGGTTCTTCAATAACCTCCCCATCTCCAGCAGGTTTCTCCATTGTTGTCACTTCTTCGGGTCGCTCTTTCGCAACATTCTCATCTTCGGTAATCTCAGGCGTAGCACTGCCCACGCCTTCTATTTCTATCTTTGCGATTGTTTCCAAAGGTTCCGTAGGTTCCGTAGGTTCAGACATGATGTGTGTTCGTAGATACCGGAAGAAATCAAGGAATCAGTATCGTTTGATTTATTTTTAAGGGGCCGATGATCATCTCGTGTTCCCTGAGCCGCCATATATTTTTTTCTGGAGATTTCTACGCGTAATGCATGGCTTGCTTATGGGGGAGCAGTATCTGATCCCCAAAGGGAGTAGAGCTATGACTAAGGTGCTCGAGAATATACTTCCCTTCTCTACCGTTGAGCTGTTAGTGACTCTATCAAGCTTACTTTACGTATCATTGAATTTTAGCTGATTTTCGGCAAAATTTGTACCAAATTAATAGTAAAACATAGTCCTTCGAGTCAAAACGCTCTTAAATTATGTCCTTGACTTCATCACTTACAATAGTGCACCATCCCCTCTCTACTAACCACTGTATCTTCTATTTCAGTGCTTCCTCATAATTCAATCACGTGATCGTAGTATTAGGGCTACAACCCTAAAGTGCGCATTTCGCCCTCTTTGTTTTCTGTTGTGCGCGCTCATCCTTTGCAGCAGCCTAAGGGAAAAAATTTTCCAGTGCATAATATAGACGAGGCATATTTTTCAGTTTGGTTTAACTTTTCTTCTTCTTATTACTCCTTCAGTAAACTACCACCGAAACTACGTATCAACCATGGGTGCCTACAAATACTTGGAAGAATTGCAAAGAAAGAAGCAATCCGATGTCATGAGATTCTTGTACAGAGTCAGATGTTGGGAATACAGACAAAAGAACGTCATCCACAGAGCCTCCAGACCATCTAGACCAGACAAGGCCAGAAGATTGGGCTACAAGGCCAAGCAAGGTTTTGTCATCTACAGAGTTAGAGTCAGAAGAGGTGGTAGAAAGAGACCAGTTCCAAAGGGTGCCACCTACGGTAAGCCAACCAACCAAGGTGTCAACCAATTGAAGTACCAAAGATCCTTGAGATCCACCGCCGAAGAAAGAGTCGGCCGTCGTGCTTCCAACTTGAGAGTCTTGAACTCCTACTGGATCAACCAAGACTCTACTTACAAGTACTTTGAAGTCATCTTGGTCGACCCATCCCACAAGGCCATCAGAAGAGACGCTAGATACAACTGGATCGTCAACCCAGTCCACAAGCACAGAGAATCTAGAGGCTTGACCTCCGCTGGTAAGAAGTCCAGAGGTATCAACAAGGGTCACTTGTACAACAAGACCAAGGCCGGTAGAAGACACACCTGGAAGAAGCACAACACCTTGTCCTTGTGGAGATACAGATCTTAGATTTGATTCTAGGATTGTGTTATCTGCCATGGCTAAGGTTAAGCTGGTGCTAACGGCCGTTTCCTTTGCTTTTTCCGGTTTATGTATAGTAATTGTATAATGATAGAGAAATAAAGAAAACGGGCATCTGCCAGTTTATCTAGTTGTGAAAACATTCTGACTGTAGTCGTACCGGTGCAGGCGAGAATTCGGTCGGGTGGTTATGAGAGGAGATTGGCCTGGGATGCCCATGAAATTCCGCCCGCTTCCACCAGAAAGCCTGGTGGGGTGGATTGCACAAAATGGTGGTAGAGTAACAAGCAAGGAAGAAGAGATAAAGTCCCGAGTCAAATTATAAATGAGACGTAATTTAATGTGGAGCATGGAGGTTGTAGAAAAATTTTCCACATGTGGGCGAATGGGACGGACAGATGGTGTACCTGTGCGACATTCTCAAAGATGTCGTCGTGATCCGTTGCCCACCTTAAACAGCTCAAGTTCTTGCTTTTGCATTGGAATTGGAATTGGAATTGGCACTGGAATTGGAATTGGGATTCTGTTGATACAAAAAAAAAATCTTACACCCAAAAAACTTTTCTCATTGTTCCTAAACCCCCCATCCCTTCTCTACCACTTCTTCCACCACCACCTCCACCACCTTCCAGCTATGTCCCAACAAACAGCAATTGTCAGTGTCTACGACAAGACAGGGTTGTTAGATCTCGCCAAAGGTCTCATTGCCGCCAATGTCAGAATCTTAGCCTCCGGCGGTACTGCCAAGTTAATGCGCGAGGCAGGTTTCCCCGTCGAAGACGTTTCCTCCATCACCAAGGCCCCAGAGATGTTGGGTGGCAGAGTCAAAACCTTGCACCCAGCTGTCCACGGTGGTATCCTTGCCAGAGACTTGGAAAGCGACGACAAGGATCTTGCCGAACAAAGCATTAGCAAGATCGATTTCGTCGTCTGTAACTTGTACCCATTCAAGGAAACCGTCGCCAAGGTCGCCGTCACTATTCCTGAAGCCGTTGAAGAGATCGATATCGGTGGTGTCACCCTCCTCAGAGCCGCTGCCAAGAACCACCAAAGAGTAACTATTCTTTCCGATCCAAAGGATTACGCTGTTTTCTTGCAGGAATTGAAGACCGGCAAGATCTCTGATGATTTCAAAAAGCAAATGGCCCTCAAGGCTTTCGAACACACCGCTGAGTACGACTCTGCTATTTCTGATTTCTTCAGAAAGCAGTACTCTGAGAATGTTTCCCAATTGCCATTGAGATACGGGGCTAACCCACACCAGAAACCAGCCCAAGCTTTCGTCGCCGAAGGTGAATTGCCATTCAAGGTCTTGAACGGTTCCCCAGGTTACATCAACTTGTTGGATGCATTGAATTCGTGGCCATTGGTCAAAGAATTGTCCGCTTCTTTGAACTTGCCAGCTGCTGCTTCTTTCAAACACGTCTCCCCAGCCGGTGTCGCTGTCGGTTTGCCATTGTCTGATGTCGAAAAGAAGATCTATTTCGTTGAAGACATCGAAGACTTGTCTCCATTGGCCAACGCGTACGCCAGAGCTAGAGGTGCCGACAGAATGTCTTCCTTTGGTGACTTCATTGCTCTCTCCAATATTGTTGACAAGCCAACTGCCCAAATCATCTCCAAGGAAGTCTCCGATGGTGTTATTGCCCCAGGTTACTCCGACGAAGCTTTGGAACTCTTGAAAAAGAAGAAGAACGGTAAATACTGCATCTTGCAAATCGATCCAAACTTCGCCCCAGACACTTTAGAAAGCAGACAAGTTTATGGTATCACTTTACAACAAAAGAGAAACGACGCCATCTTCAAGGGTTCTTCCTTCAAGGAAATTGTTTCCAAGAACAAGGGTTTGACCGACCAAGGTGCTGTCGACTTGACCATTGCCACCATTGCCTTGAAGTACACCCAGTCCAACTCTGTCTGTTACGCCAAGAACGGTATGGTTATTGGTTTGGGTGCTGGTCAACAATCCCGTATCCACTGTACCAGATTGGCTGGTGACAAGGCCGACAACTGGTGGTTGAGACAACACCCAAAGGTTTTGGGCTTCAAATGGGCTAAGGGTACCAAGAGACCAGAAAAGTCTAATGCCATCGACTTGTACGTCACCAACCAGGTTCCAACTGAAGAGCCAGAGAAATCCGAATACGAATCGAAGTTTGCAGAGATCCCAGAGCCATTGACTGCCGAAGAAAGAAAGGAATGGTTGGGCAAGTTGTCCAACGTTGCCTTGTCTTCCGACGCCTTTTTCCCATTCCCAGACAATGTCTACAGAGCTGCCAGATCTGGTGTCAAGTTCATTGCCGCTCCATCTGGTTCTGTCATGGATAAGGCTGTCTTTGCTGCGGCCGATGCCAACGATATTGTTTATGTCGAGAACCCAATCCGTTTGTTCCACCACTAGGGGTTTTCTTTTTAATCATTTAGTATGTTTATATGAGTATTCTTTGTGTTTTTAGTTTGGCCTGTTTGTATAGTTTTTAGTTATAAACACTTGATGTTAAGACCAAGAGCAGTCTATTACCCAATTAGGAAGTCTACACCGTGTATTGGGGCTGCATAAAAATTTTCTGTGTGTGCGTGGAAATGGAGAGGACAACACACGTCAACCTTCACCGTAGAAAGAAGAAAAAAAGAGCACACTGAAAAATACCACCAGACTTCACCTCAACCCAAAACCCAAAACCCACAAGAAGAACCAATCCACAGTTACACACGATGGCTTCATCCGAGTACAATTACGATGAGTCAGGCGAGACTTGGCCATTTTTCATATTAGCATTGTTATCCTTCATCTTGTTGCCCTTGACGTTCAAGTACGTTGCCCGGGTGCTCTCCAACACGAACCCAGCCAAGGAGAACGAGTCCATCAAGGGCTCCATCTCCGAAACCAGCGAGTCGCTAGCCGTGCCCAACTTGCGCGAGATCGAGGGGTTCCAGGCGGCGCAGAAGTCGCTGAAGATCTTCAACAAGACCCTTGTGGTGCTTGTCGTGGGCTGGGCCACCGTGTTCTACTTGGCCAAGTACGTGACCAAAGAAGCGGACTTGACGGGGTTGTTTGATCCCTATACGATCTTGGACGTGTCGTTCACCGCGTCCGAGAGGGAGATCAAGAGCCACTATAGGAAGTTGTCGTTGAAGTACCACCCGGACAAGTTGCCAAAGGATTTGACTGAGGAGCAGAGACTCGAGGCTGAGCAGGCGTATATTAGGTTGACGTCCGCATATAAGGCGTTGACTGATGAGGTCACGAGGGAGAATTTCTTGCGTTATGGACACCCGGATGGGGAACAGCCCACTACGCATGGGATTGCGTTGCCGCAGTTTTTGGTTGAAGGGAAGTATAGCTCGTTGGTGGTTATCTTTTATTTCATGCTCATTGGGGTCTTGTTGCCCTTGATTGTGGGTAAGTGGTGGAGCAATGTCAAGACGCATACGAGAAAGGGATTGCATGTTGATACTGCTGCTAATTTCGTTCGTAAGTTTGCCGACAGAAACCCAGCTAAGATTATCACCCCTGAGGTTATTTTGGATTATGTCTTGGAAAGTCAGGAGCTTAAGCAGGAGTTCCCAAATTTGAGTCGACAGGAATTGAAGCAGTACGTGTTTGCTCATTTCGATCGAAAGACGGTGAAGAATGAAAAGGCTAAACTTAAGCTCATCTCGAAATTGCCGTTCTTGATCAATGGGTTGATTGACATTGCTGTTGTGTTCAAGCTTCAGGACACTGTTATTGCTGCAGAGAACTTGAAGAAGTCGATCGTTCAAGCCGTGCCACCAACTGGTAAACACCAAGACTTGTTGCAATTGCCATTTGTTGACCCTGAGGTTGTCATCAAGCAGCCAATCAAGAAGTTGGGTAAGCTTTTTGCCATCTCCAAGGACGAAGCCAAGAAAGCCTTGGGTATCACTGACGATGCCAAATTGGCACGTGCTTTGAAAGTTGCCGAACATATCCCAAGTCTTCGTGTTATTGAAGCCGAAATCAAGGTTCCAGGAGAAGAAGACGGCCAAGTTCCACCACACTCGCATGCTCACATTTCAGTCAAGTTCTTGGTTAAATCCCAAAGATTGAAGTCATGTCCAGAAATTGATGACGAGAGATTGAAAGACGAAGAGACGTTAGAATACATGAAGAACCCATTGATTGTCAATGAACAACAACCACCATTACCATATGCATACGCTCCTTACTTCCCACAACCACTCCGTAACTCGTGGAGCTGTTTTGTCATTTCCCAAAAGGAAAACAGATTACTCGAAGACACCACTAGTTATTCTTTGAACAACATAGATTTGAGCAACTTGCAATTGCTGCAAGAGGATTGGATCAAAGGAACCGACGCCGTGATTGGTACTTTTAAGATCCAATTGCCAGCTCCAACAGGGAACGTTGGTAAATACTACTACAGATTAGTGATGAAGAACAACGCCTACTTTGGTGCCGATGTCGACATCCCAATTGACTTGGAAGTGACGCCAGTTTCCATTGGCAAGACGCTTGCGGGTCTCAAGAAGAAGATGGCGGAGAGACAAGAAAAGGAAGCAGAAAGCGATTACGAGAGCGATTCAGACAGTGATATATCTGATCCAGAAGAAGATAGTTTAGCTGGTGCAATTGCTGCGTTGAGAGGTTCCAATACCAAGAAGAAGAAGACGTCCGACGGCAACGAGGATGACGAAGACGAAGAAGAGGAAGAAGAAGTCTTTACCGATATCAACACCGATACCGAAGACGAGGATGATAACTAAACCCCTCCAACATCTTTCTGTTGTATTCTATTCTGTTTTGTGTATATTATATTTAAGTATAGATCTCCACTAATATATCTACTCCCATCATTCCTTTTTAGACCGACAACGTAAAGATATACGCATCGGGGTTGTCCAAGCCCTGGTCCTTGTAATAATCCTTAACCAACTCGCCCTGCTTGAACCCCTGTTTCCTATACCACCCAATGGCGTCCTCATTCGAGACATGCACATGGATGATGATCTCATGGATGAAGCGTTTCTTAGTCTCCTCCTTCAAGTACTCGACCAACTTGGCGCCGATGCCCAAGCCACGGTACGCCTGCAACACAGCAAAGCTCTCGACGTATACGGCGTTCGGCGTGCGCGACAACACGCCCAGCAGCCCCGTGCTATTACTGTTGACAAAGTCATTGAACTTCAAGCTGTGGTTGTTATGGAACGCCCGGGCTTTGACAACACCCACGGGGAGCTCCGCGTAGTAGGCGAGCTGCACGATGGTGTTCGGGGACAAGAGGGCCTGCTTGTACCAGGACTCAGGGTAGGTTATGGGCAACGTGACCTCGTTGATCTTCTTGAACACCCCGAGGTTGTTCACTGTGAGGTCGTCTAATGCTATGATGTCTCGTGCCATTGGTGGCGTGGTAGCTGGTTGGTTGGTTGAGAGAGGTGGAAAAAAAATTGTTTGTTCTCGTAGATTGGCAGCAGAAGAATAGATCTGGTCATGTGATCTGCGAAGAAAAGTGGGATTTGCGTGGTAATGATGAGTACATGGATGGTGAGAGTTAGTGGGTTGGTATTTGATAGGTTATTACTAGTTGAGTCAGACCATCTCTAGAGGATTATTAATTGCTGTCGTATGACTTGCTGGTTTGGCAGCCCTTCTGGTGGGCACCAGCTCGTATAGGGGAAGTGTTGGTTGTCTCACGCTCCCAACAAGGAAAAAAAAAAACTCATATGCGTTTGCTGATGATTCCCCAAGGCAACTCCGCAACAAACATCAGCGTGCTGTAAAAAAGCATAAAAACAACCACCTGGGGCTGTCTGGCAGATTTTTTTCTCTTTTTTACACTGCTTCCTTCTGTCAACTCTTACAACCAACCTCCAAGCCATGCTTACAACCATCGTCATCATACTAGTCATCTTGTTCTTTGCAAAGAGCATCTTCACAGAGTTCATAAGCACCTCCAACAACCCCTTGGACTCCGCAGCAGCAGACGCAGCAGCCACCGTTGTCGAGGGCAAGTTCACTCCACAATCCCTAGCCAAATACAATGGCACAGACTCCCCCAAGATCTTCATCGCTGTCAAGAACAGAGTCTTTGACGTCTCCCAAGGCGCCGCGTTCTACGGTCCCGGAGGGCCATACGAGAATTTCGCGGGAAGAGACGCTAGCAGAGGATTGGCTAAGAACTCGTTCGACCCGGAGATGTTGACTTCTATCGATGCCCCAATTGACGACTTGAAGGACTTGACGAAAGTGGAGATTGAGTCGTTGGATGGCTGGGAAGAACACTTCGAGAATAGGTACAAGATTGTGGGAACGTTGCATGAGAATGGCACGATCAAAGAAGAAGAATAGATGGTGGAGTACACTCAGTTATATACGCTACATAGGATAAGAAGAAAGAGTATGCTTTATTTTGTTATAGCAGCCACCAGGTAGATCAAAGTCGTGCATAAGGGACCCGTAGACAGCCAAAACCTCCAAAGAAGAAAAAGAAAAAATCTGAAAAAAAAAACAGACATCCGCTAAGGGAGGTCATGGACATGTTGGACCGTAGATTGAACGATAAAGGTAAGAACTGGAGA